>CALNHX010007338.1:0-75628 GCA_940337035.1 Agriotes lineatus
TTTCCCGTTGAATACTTCTAAAATGGGTTTCTTTTGCTGTTTTTTATTAACTCCCATTTTAAATAGAACACTCGATGTACTATTACATTTTTGAATTCGGCTTAAAATTTTAGAGAAAAATTATTTTTTCAACTAACGCTCGGTACGGTTTCTGTAGAATTTGTAATTTTTTAAAATTTTTGTAAAATGCTTAAAAATTAAAAATCTAATTTTTGTCCAATTATAAGATCACTGTAGTAGGAAGTTGTGTGCGTGTGTCGCACCAGATTTTTTATTTTTTCTGAATCGTCATTATGAAGTACATACTAACCTGAGTTGTCTCTTCCTTGATAAAGAAATAAAGCTTTCCGAAATATTGGCTTGGATAATAATTCTTTGTACAAGTTAAGAAAAATATTGACATCTTTTCTATGTGTTGTACACATACTTTTTTCTAATGCTGTATTGAAAACTGTCGAGGATTCCTTGGAAGTTTTAAAAATCGAATAGCTTTTGGTCGTTAGGGAAATCAATGTAAACACTAATTGTTAGATCTGAAAAAATGCGAATTTGTATGGTTGTGCTACTTTTATTTTATTTGTTGCACTTTTTCAGCAACTGTTCAGCTACTTTTTCTAACCGAAATGAATGTGGAAAAGTAAGGTTTTTCGATATTGAATAAAAAAAAGCTTTTTTATTTGTTGCCCTGAAGAACGAATCCCAATTGCTTAATTACATCATTTTACACTTAAAGACACCTACAACGATTAATATATATAATAAAAACTATTTCTCTAAAATCAGAATATCATCCCAAAAAATCGATTTTTGTATAAATGTTTAACGGAAAAAAGTGTAATTACAACCGTGTGTAGTACAGTTGGGAATATATCGAAAAGGTTTTTTAAAATTACAATTTGTTTAAAAAATAAGGGGACATACGTTGCAGAAGTATGCTATGATAAAAAAAAATAAACCAAAAGATTCTAATAAACAAGTGTGTGCATCTTTTCAAGTTTTAATGTGGGTCACATTTAAAGTAATATGAAATCTGAAAAGTCATAATTAAATGGTTTATCTTTCTTGGAAACGTGGATAATGTTATTAAAACTTAGTGAAGTTGTTAATGAAGTGAGTGTACTATTGAAATTTGACGGAAATAAGTCAAATTTAGTTCCATTAACGCAATAGTAAATTTTTCTTTTCATGAAAATGCGGCTATGATTTTTATGTATGGTCGTGTCAATGAATTGTTTTTTTTTTAAATTACCTAAATTAAAAAGCATAATATCTTAGAAAGGATTCAATTGCAGGCACAGGTTTATCATAACTTTTTGATACATTTTTGATAGTAAAATACTTCTGTAAAGTATGCTCCCTTATTTTAGAAACACATTGTATACGGAAGCTGCTTTTTTAAATCATAATCAATATATTTTAAAATGGCTATTTTTTAACATTTCGGAAATTATTTTTCAAAACAACTATTTTTGTTTAAGCTCTTGAAAATATAGGTCTTAACGTATACATGATTTCATTTTACATACGGATTATACAGGGTGTCTAAAAAAATGGCACACCGATTGGGAATAGATTCTTTAGGTTATAATAAACATTTCAGCATTGGAGAATTCGTTATTTCGCGGCATTTTCGTCAACACAAAAAAAAATATCTATGTCACCAACGTCATTAATTGATTTATCATTGTCGGTTTTTAGATGACGATCACTACCCATTGTTTTTGTGATCATGGCTACTTGCATGTTTGAATCACAACCCAAAAGTTTTTTAGGTATTTTAAGGTAAACGGTTGCTTTGCGCTTATGAACTAAGAATACCTTATTTTGACGCTTTTAAATTCCGTTTCAGATACTAACCTAAAATTCAAACAAATTTTACAGACAAGTAATCTAGGGCCAAACAAAAGTTTTAAAGATAGGCAAAATGCCTCTTAAAGTCAGGTCTAGTTTACAGAAATGTTTCCATTAGTGCACTGCATCATAGTAAGTGTGTGCATTAAAGTTGAAATGGATATTTTTACATTTGTGCAAATTAACATAAAAATAAAAAAATTTACTTCAAGGCCCTTTCAACTTCTTATTGGAGGGACTTTGTATTACGGTATAGTAGGTTTAACCTGTTTGTTATATTTGTCGGCGCCGAAGATATTGGATTAATGTCTCTGCCTATGAGTTATGTTTTCTAGTTATGTTTCGTTTGAACTGTTTTGTTTATGAGTTCACAGAAGGAACGCGATAGGTAATTTCCTATAGAATGGAACGGCGCCTGCAAGACCCAAACAACATGGGAATGAGTAACGTTGCCGAGATCAGGGCATTCTTATATAGAAAAGCAAAGGTGTTGGACGAAGTTGCGGGCGCCGGACCATTACCGTTCCAACCCTTATTATTAGTTATGTTCATTTCGCCATTACGGGCTATTTATTGGTTATTTTAGTTTTCAACCAATAAACTGTGCTTATCGGACTTAATGTGTAAAATCGAAGTGATTACGCCCTGAACTACCCCTAAGCTCTGAAATCAGAAGTGGGATATACCCTGTGTAAAATCGCGATGGTGTTGCGACCAAAATATGCCAAACAAATGTGTACCATGCTGCAGGGGAGGTTGACCAAACGTTCAGCGCAATTTCCGTCTGGTCATCATACTAGATGGAAGCGTCGAACTTTGTCACCGTCTCTATGTACAAAAAGGAAAACATCCTTCCATGGAAAATGCCAGAAATGTGGACGTGTAGGGTAGTCGGAAAATGAAGGATGGTGCTCCTGCGAGGCGAGTGTGAAAAGAGCATCGACAGCTCAACGTGAAAATTGGTGAGACCTTTCCTTTTGTTTAATTCAGGTTCAGATTGCTCCTTGATTAAAGAGACTGTAGCAAACCATTTATTACGGAAAACGTTTAAACAATGTGGCTTGTTTAAACGGCATTGGTTGCGGATCATTTGTGTACCAAGCAAATCTCGAGTGTCGTAGAAATGCAAGGATTATTTATAGAGGTTTTATTTTGTATAGTGCCGGATAAGTTCATATCAGCAAAAATGGTAATTAAAAGATTACAACGGAAGTTGAATGCTTAGGCGATCTTGTTAAATACGTCCTCGAGTTCATAAAACAGTTGCTCGTGTAAATTCAAAGTCGGGGAGTATCAGATTTCATATTGCCGGCTGGGTAACCAATAAATAGCCCGCAATAGCGAAATGAACATAACTAATAATAAGGGTTGGAACGGTAATGGTCCGGCGCCCGCAGCTTCGTCCAACACTTTTGCTTTTCTATACAAGAATGCACTGGAAGTGATTACGCCCTGAACTACCCCTAAGCTCTGAAATATTCTAATGAATCTATAACCAATTGGTGTCTCATTGCTTTTGAAACAACTTTTGTAAGTGTGATGTTTGTGCCGACAATTCACAGGAGGTTGAAGCTAATGTAGGGTGGCTAAAACCTCTGAATTCATTCATAGTTTGAGCCCTGTCACGTTCGGTATAATAAATGAAAATACAAAGTTGTGCTATATTTATTTCTTACCACTCAACCACCTTAAAACATTACAGTAAGCGTCTTTGTATATTTCGACAATTCTTTTTCGTCAATATGGTTTGCTATGAAGTCAATAACAAGTTGCCAATTTTTTTTTAATGTTGAAGTATGATTTTAAAATATTTCAAACACAAATTGCTTATTTCTTTCAATTGCAGAATCATTGTATGTAATGCTATCAATTCAATTCGTAAAGTTTTACGCCTTCTCGTCAGGCAATCTCTTTTTGCGACACGTAAAGATAACTACCTATTATGTCTAAAAAGGATAATAAATGAAAAGTTAGAGTTATTTTACTTAAAACACACGAGTTTTTAAGAAGTTTTAACGCTATTAGCAATTTCTTTCGTTTCCCGAGTAACTGTTGCTTGGGAAACAAAAACTAGAGGCTTATTAATAAACATAGGTGAACAGAAATGTACACAGATTGTTATTAACAAGTTTGCTAAAGGCTGTGGTCTTTAGGCTAATTCCTGTAACAGACGCGTCGATGCATTTATTGTTTGTTTGACGACGTATTATCTATTCCTATAGGGACATAACATAAGCCCGCCCGCCCAAGAACAAAGGGTTTTATTTAGGGGTTGGATTTACCAGTATAGTTAATCCGTTTGATCAGTTTGCTGTATCAATTTCATCGATTTTATTAGTTTTGGACGTTCTTTCATACAGCCATATGTTTTACTCTCGTGGGTGCATTCATCAGGAGCTCCAGATCTGTGGCAGGTTCTCTTTGGTGTTGGTGTTGGGGATACAACTGTTGTCATGCGTCTAACTTGAAGTATTGCGTGTGAAGAAGACGTCTATTGTCAAGGTTACGTACTTACTTGATGTGTTTTACTTTCTGTGCTTCGTTTGGAAACAGCAGCATTTCCACAGCAACGATCCTTACACGAATGTTGCACAAATGAAATGTAACATTTTCTATGCCCCCAATGTTAGAAAAAACAAAAAAGCCGACTTATTATTAGCGAGCAGGAACATTACTATTTATTACCTGAATTCATTGGTGATGGGCGTCTGACAACAGATAACCTTTTTAGCTTTAAAGGGTGGTTTGTGTGTTTCTAACCAAAATAATATTTAATCAATTACAGCTCAGTGAGATCGTGCGTACCTGAACGAAAACAAACTTCCGGCATGCTGCTAGTAATCCCGTATAAAATGTGTTTTGCACTAACGGAAATAAAACAATATTTTACTGCCTCAAAACAGTAAGTAGGCATTTGCCCCCATGGGATCTAGACTCGTCATGAAAAGCCAATGACGGTACAAACATAACGAACGTCGATAAAAAAAATAATCTGAGACAACTGCATACGAAACTATCTAGATAAATTCGAAGTAATCACAAGTCCATTTTTTGTGATCATTGTTTGAAATGTAGGCCAATCAAATCAACGCAGAGGAAACATTATCTTGATCGTGCTTATCACGAGACTGTCATATGACAGGTTAGAATTATTTACATGTCATCAAATCTTAATATCAAAAATGGCAATACAATAGTACAATTATAAAACTATATAAATGCAATCTGCCTAATAGTTCTACCGTTTTCTAAGCGAGAAATAATGCTAGCTTTTGAAACTAAACGTATTCTGTGCCTTATTGACAGTGACGTTTTGAAATAATTTCAGATTTATTCACATCTCAGTTGTCAGGTAAAAATGCAGATTCACACAACTAAAAAACCAATGTCCTAGTTTTTTTTGTAGCAATAGTAGTATACAGGGGCGTGCTGGGCCGTCGGGACACCGGGCGAATGCCCGGTGGCCTGCGCCCGTTAGTGATCTGATGGCCTGCGCCCTTAAATTGAGAAAATTCCAGAAAGCCCGGAAAATAAAGCAATTATGAATAAAGACACACAAACTCAGGAGTCACGATGAAATGTAATAGGGAGCCAGCCGCCAGCAAATGATTACCATTCTCATTATTTTTATGACGCCGGGCCGAGCACCGTGCCTGGAAATAAAAATGTTTGGGCTAAATGTAATAGAACTCTATATTGTGTTTATCATGATTACCGCAATAAGACTGAGATGAGGCCACTATGCACTATCGGGTTGCATGGAATTGCTGAATGGATCGAACCAGTGAAAGACTGCGAAAGTGCCAAATATTAATTCATTTAGTCTTCGCGTTACGCCGTCGGGTATCACATCCTACCCCCAACAGTACCTAAACTTTACACTTTTTGGCACCATAGACATCATGGATAATAAACGTAAGGGTGGCGCTGAAAGATTGCGCGATAAAAAGAAAAAGATGTTGCAAACGGAAGCCGAAAAGTGTGTAAAATTAGACAGTTTTATTAATAAACCCAGTTCAGTGACGGAAATATTGATCATTGTTCAGACTTCTACTCCAAGTGAACGTTCTACGAGCAGTACTGCAAATGAGGTTGACTATACCACAGAATATATTAGGGTGGAGACAGAAGAAACGGAAACCACCAGTGGTAGTACGTCAGTTTCCACCAGCCTACAGATAAATCAAACAATTTTAGAAAATGTTCAAGTGGAAGAAGTGTCTCGGGAAGTGTTAAACTTATTTGTGAAACAAAAAGAATCTGATATTGATTTATTTCTCAAGAAGCATACACAACAAACATTTACAGTGTTTTCCGATTGCTTTTCACCATGTATCGGTTGTGTTTCACTTTATCCCAAATGCTTTTCCCTCTTGTCAACACTTGTCAATATTAATAAGTGGGAATTACAGTTGACAAATAGTGAAACACAATCGATACATAGTGAAAAGCAATCGGAAAACTCTGTAATGATACGACGCTACCATTTTCCGCACAAAAAGCTTTTTTTGCGTGAAAATGGGTACAATCGGAAGTGGTTAAGTTATGATTCAGAAACTTTTAAACTCTTTTGTACTCGATGTTTATGTTTCTGAAAATCGTGCAATAAAAATTTTTTTTGCGACGGGGCTGACGATTGCCGGCATATTTACTAAAGAATTAAAGAACATGAGCTGAGTACAGCTCACGAAAATTGTGTTGAATCATATATTATGAAGTCAAAAAATAAAGACATCAAAATTATTTTATTTCATGATCAAAAAAATTTCAGAAACGAACAAGTTAAGAAAAAACGCCTAGTTCTAGAAAGAATCATTGATATTTTAAAAGTTATTGGAAAACAAGGTCTCAGTTTTCGAGCGAAAAAAAATGAAGGAGCTTATACATTGGACGATCCCAACTTGGACCATGGCTATTTTTTGGACTTAGTGATTCTTCTTGGTAAATATGACTTACTATCAAAAGAGCACTTGACAATGGCAACTGATAAAAGTAAAGAAGAGATTGCAAACAATGATGAAGACATCACCTAAAATTTCTTCTAATTATACAGCGTGTCCCATTTGTTCTGGGCGCTACTTGATTTATTCAAATATAACCTTTTGTTCATATATATATTCAGATTCTCTAGAAGAAATAAGGGTCACTTTGTTCAAGTTTTTCCATACCGTAAATCAGTTATCAGAAGAAAAAATAACCTTCGAAAATTTAGGCTAAAACGGGGTGTTACAAGGAATTTCATCACATAAGATCTTTTTATAAGAGAATAACGAAACCTTGCGAAAGGTTTCCGAGTGTGTTATGGTGTAAGGGTCATATCCAGGTTTTATGTAACAGCCTGACAAAACTACAAGAATGTCAATTTCTTGAAATGAAACGTGTGAATTTTTTCACTTTAGGTATAGAACATAATTTATAACAACTAAAGCACAAATTAAAAGACTTTCCCGCACAATGAAAAATTTACACCGTGTTTCATTTGAAAGAATTTCTGTTTGATTCACACAGATGCGTGCATCAAAACCTTTTTGATTATAATTAATCATGAAATTCAAGTCATAACTGTTCTATCTCATTCAAAGGTCGTGGTAAAGTCAAATTTGCATCTTGCCGTATTTGTTTGCCTCTGTTAATATTGGAAAGGAATTTGTAAGCTTCCCTTAATGGCTTTTAAGCGGATGGATACATTTTCTACTAGAACTTAAGCCGACTTAGCATATTTGGGAATCATGGGTTTATGGATATCGTTCAATTGCCTCATTCAGAGAGCTTAGCATTAAGATTCTTAGAATAAGTACTTATTCCTACGTGCAACGCTCCGATTGGCTACGCAGGGTCGCCTCAGCCAATAGTGTTTGAGCTTGCCCCTCCTTGATGAATTTGCGAGTTCGGCTCGTTGTAAATTCAGAGTTAGTTAGATTCAGAGTCTCGAGTAAGCAAGTTCAGCTATGCTTTGTGCTGGGTTGCGGTCGTTCTAACTCCCTGGTAAAGACGTTTCCAGGTTGTTTTGTGTTACGGTTACGCGCAATTCGCTATTTTCGCGTGGCCAATCCAAGCGTGTCACAACAGTTGAAGCTTTTGTAAAAAACCATCGGTCCATCAGTGACGTTTGTAATCGTTGTTACTCAATATACTCGTGTTTGTTAAGTCTTGTTTCACTCCAACAAATAACTGAACCCAAGTCAAGGGTTATTAAGTGGCAGTTCCCGGCAATCCCATTGAACCGGAATTCGCAGCGGATTAACTGGAGGCCCCATTCGTGGAAGCCTCTTATCAAGTTAATCATACAAAAAACAATTTCCTTTCATGTAGTTTTAGCAAGCTGTTATAAAAGATGGGTACGGGATAGGCAAAAAACCTTTAGTATACCACAAAAGATCGTATGATATGAATTTTCTTGTAACACCCCGTTTCTGTCTGAATTTTCGCAAAACATTTTTTTTTAAAAGGTATCGTACGAAAACAAAGAAAATGACCTTTATTTTCATCAGGTAATCTAAAAAATATATAAACAGGATGCTCTATTTGAAAAAATGGAGTTAGGTGCCACCCAGAATTAAATGAGACACCTCATATTATTAGATATAATTTTAAGTGACGAAGGTGAAACTTTTATAATTTTTTCATATATTTTCAATAAAAAGCGCTACAGAGCTCGGACTCTTAGGTAGGACACCTGTACGCAATAATTGGTTTGGGCCTGGCCTGCTCTGCTCTCTAGTCCCGGCCTGCATTGATTCTGCCAGCACGCCCCTGGTAGTATATGAACATCAATCATGTGGCAGAGGAAATACGCCAACAATTATCCGACGTAAATATATTAATAACTTCAGCAAAACATATGTTTCCAGAAGAACTATCAAGGATAACGCTTTTTAAAGAAATGATACTTGAGTTAGGCTTTAGAATAACCGGTTTTCATTTTGTGTTGCTTATTACAAAATTAAATGCATGCATGTACGTAAAACTAATAATAAGCATGCTGCCATTTGGCAATGGCTATAACCCCACACAACAATTTATTCCAATAATAACGCAACAAATAATACGTGAGCAATGTCAGCAAATCCCCAACAGCTAGATGTTAGACAATGCCGACACAAATGCAAATTCAAACATCTCAACCTTATCCATATGGTCATTCTCCAATGTCCCAATTTGTAATGCCGTCTCAAGACCAACCATTGCCCCAACAAATCGCGCCATAAAAGTCAATGGAAATTATAACTAGCGACACAGAGAGGAAAAAAAGTATTGCAGACAAAAAAACGCTAGGCAAAGTGTAATAACATAAGAAGAAAACGAAGAAAATTACTAAACACTCAACATCTGCAACAATCATTTAACCTAACGCAAACTAGCAAATATTCAGTTCTATCAGAAGTTTTAGATGAAACAAACAATAATCAAGATAACGATAAAAATTCAAATAGAATTCCCAAACCCCCTTCAATCTACGTATATGAAGTTGACAATTACCAGGAGATGATAGGCCGCCTGAAGGATATTATAGAACAAAAACAGTACACCACCAAGAGTATGGCTGAAAACGTAGTCAAATTTAATGTGCATAACCCGGACGTGTACAGAAAACTTGTCAAGCATTTCCAGGAAACCGATGTCGTTCACCACATTTATCAAATCAAGCAGCATCGTACATATTATTTCTACGTCACATACATCCCACAATTCCAGTAGATGATATAACAGCTGAACGACCTACCCATAATCACAAGGTTAGAAACATTACTAACATAAAACATAAGGAAACTAAAGAGGCATTACCACTATTGTTTGTAGACTTGGAGCCAGATACCAATAACAAAGACATATACAACATAAATTACTTACAAAACCTATACATTTCTGTAGAACCGCCCCACAGAAATAGAAACTCGGTACAGTGGACAAGATGCCAAAACTATAACCACACAAAGTCATATTGTAATAGACTATACGCCTGTGTCAAATGTGGTCTACTGCACAATTCTATTACATGCAAAAAACAAGAGAAACTTCTGCCACTTGCGCACTGTGTAATGGCGCACATTCTGCAAACTACAAGAGCTGCACAATCTACCAAGACTTACACAACAAAATAAAACCGAACACACAATCACAAAACACCCATGCCACTTACAAGCCAAAACCACACAACTGCCCTCCTCTGTCAGTGAAACACTACTGGAAAATGCCAAATACTAACTATGAACAAACAAACACAAATAATATACTGTTTGAGGCTAGACAAGACCGTTACACAAGAGGCTAAAGAAGAATCCCTGGAAGGCTTAGCATTTCTACCTTACGTTAAAGGCTCGACTGATAAGATAGGATGTGTCCTGAAACGATGTAACATCAAAACTGTGTTCACGAGCAAGGAGACTTTGGGTAACGGCTTCAGATCGGTAAAAGACAAAATTCCAAGTTTAAAAACCGCTGGCGTATATCGCATTCCTTGTTCTTGCGGCTCGAGTTACATTGGACAGACTGGTCGTTCCGTTGATCTAAGACTCCAAGAACAGAAAGGTGATTGCAAACACAAACGCATCCCAAAATCAGCCGTAGCTGAGCATACATTTACAAATGGGCACACCTTAGAATTTGAGCACGCCAGAGTACTTCCCACGAGTGATACGTGAAGCCTTAGAAATAGAAAAACATCCAAATAATATAAACAGGGAAGATAGTTTTAAGTTTAGTAAAAACCGGAGAAACCATATACCTATTAACTTAATATATAAGTTAATAGGTATATGGGAGAAACACCCGGAAAAAAACTCCTTCCAAAAAAAAGCAATTACAGATGGCTGTGGCTAAGCACAGCTAAAACAGAAAATGACACACTTTATTCTCAAACATAGTTATTTGTTTTAATAAACTGTTGACGTATTGTTGTCATAAAAAGTGATACTGTACAACAATACTGATTTAGAATAATAATTTCTATGACACTTGATTGGCATTCAGGAAGAATTTTTCATGACAACTTGTAACAGATATCTTACAGAATCAGTTCCAATCAAGTTTAGAAGTTAATAGTGAATTAACACAATTTTAAAAGAAATAGTTATTAGAGATCTAGATTTTTCTAAAATATGATAAACTAAGATTTAAAATATAATAGGGCGGAAATTTGAAGAATCAAACTTTTTTAAATTTATAAAAAACTGATTTTATGTTTCCATAGCATTTCGGTAAACAATTTTAAACGTACTATTCTTGAGTATTTCTAGCATCTTTTCGTCAAAAAGTAAAAATTTTACTTTTAACCTTCATTAGATAGATACAAAATTACAATGTGATTTAATTAATAAAAAAGGGATATTGATAAAACCCATTTTAGGCGTAAAGCTTGTTTGGTCCAGTACTCAAGCGTCAAATCTACTGGTTTAATTTTTTCAAATCTCGTTTGGTTATTTATTTGAAACACAACACTGCTCAACAGTATAATAAGTGAAAGCCAGTTACATTCTAAACATCTAAAAAAAATTAAGTGTTCCCCTTTAAGGAGTTTTCGTTATAAATAATAAAATAGATATTTGCCTAAAAGTTTCTTGCTTATACTCACACATTTACAACAAAAAGAAACCTTAAAGAACGAACATAAAAACAATATAAAACTTTAAAAGAGAGAATGTCGCAACATATTCTTTAATAAAACATGCCAAGAAGAACAATCAAGAGTTTAACTTTGATTATTTAAAATTATTAAAATATAACAACGTGATTCAACAACCACCTTGTAAGTTTTATCTTTAATTTTACACTAGTAGCAGCATGCATCTAATATGTTTCTAAAAATTGTAGTAGCCCTGAACAGTTGAAAATAAAGTCGAAACTTTGGACTTAGGTTACCTAATCTAAACTGAATTGAGCAAAAAAAAATTTAAAAAATCTCAGCCTATTCAAAAAATCATAGTCAAGAAATTAAACGAAAGCACACCTCCTGCCACCTCCAGTAAATTCTTCACAGAGACCTTTCCACCGAGCTGGCAGGATCCAGGCCTACTTTTTTTGATGGCAATCTTTCCAAGTCCTGCTGTTGTAGTTTGATTTTGTCGACAGCTAATTCGTGTCTCATTTATTGAATTAATACCCATATACCAGGATGCTTTTATCCAACTGAGTTAGAAAAACGATGGTGCCATCTTTCAGTGTCGTCATTTGTTCTTCCGTCATGGCTTGTTGTTTCCTCGTAGACGTTTCAGGTTTCCGGAGGAATATTTTTCAATCTTACATTGTTGTCAATATTATTTCCAACCCTCCTATATGTACCGCATACATAAGTAGCATCAAAATACTCTAGCATCTGGGACCCTTCAGGAATATTGTCTCTGAGACAGGCCATACCTCTGCCAACATCTTCTAATGGTAGAAACGCTAAACCATCTATCGTGCCACAAAACGCTTCATCTTCTCTGTATCTCCGTTCAAGGCCGAGCTCTTGTAATTTTCGGTGGGTGCTTTGAGTTAGATGATAAAAGCACCCTCTTATGGTAACATGATATCCGAACACTTCTTTTCTGACTTGAAGTGAAACCCTTTAAAAATTCATATGTAACTTAGTTGGGCCCGGAAACAGATTCTTTTCTTCGCAAGCACTTACCACTTACGTAACATAGTTTCATATGTTAACTGGCTCTGTTTTTGCAGTAAACTATATGCACAAGTCACAAACACTCCTTGAACTTTTACTCGTACGGCATATAACTGCATAAACAGTGATGGAGCCAAAGAAAAATTACCATCAACAAACCAAAAGTCAGCTCTGGCGAGGTGAGCCAGAAATTAGTCTGTTGAAAATACTGTGACTTTTCTTCTGAATGTATGCCATTATCAAACAGTAGAAATCGTTTACTACTTACGTCATCGGTGCTAGACCAATTACTTTAAAAAATTCAAAATACCTCAACTGATTTCTCTTAGCACTTTCTCTAAAATGAAATGGCGATTCAAATTTTGGTTGTCAGAAACGCAGCTCTGAGGAAATTATCAAGTGAGACAATTGGTTGTGTATTAAATATAGTGGTACGATGGATTCCAATCCGCTTGTTAAAAAAAGACGAAATAAAGCTGCACAAGCTGCGAATACTTACCTTCAGCAAGTGAAGGTGTTACGAACTATAACAAATTCTGATCATGATATACTAGAAGTTGCTCATATTGAATACTTTTCCAAGTAAAATTAAATATAATCTATTCCATCTTTAAAAAAACGATGGTTGGTTATGATAATCTGACAGATATCACTCTGTATATGAACTGACAAAACTGCGGTAAAGTTAGGTTAGGAATTTTGAAGATTCAGAATGCCCGATGTTGCCATAATGTGCTACATTATTTTTAGTAATTATAGAATAGATAACAGATCTTCCTACCTATAAATAAATGATGCACTTTTTAAGAAAATTCTTTTATGGGATACGAATTCAGTGCACTCACGTCGAAAATGTTCATCAATCTGTTAATAATTTGATCATTGCTTAGATCGGGTTTATCTCGTCTGAAATGGGTGTAGCACTTCAACACACTGCGTTTCGTCTTCGAAGACACAACTTTGGGCATGCTGTTTATTAAATTTTTCACAATAATCACTTACACTATCACTTTATTTTTCAGAGATTAGGAAAGTGACATTTATTGACATATTTTTTTGACTTTTTGGTTTGGTAGCATTGGCAACACGGCATATCAAATTTAGTTAGAAAACGTTTGCCACCACAAAGAAATGAAATATAACTACTGCTTTCCTTAGTACTGCCAATTTAGGAAAAGAAAAGCATGGCAACCTATCGTTTTTTTAAAGATGGAATAGATTATACCTACATCCTTTTTAAGTCTCTGAGTCGTTTAAAAATTGCAAATTATTGCAAACTACCTGTCATTGAATATCCTTATTTAAGCAAATAAGTTCAAGTTCAAATTTATTAATTCCATTGCCCATACATTAAACAATACAGATTGGTGTCGTCAATAATTATAATAATAACATACTAATTACCAATAATTAAACCTACATTATATAATAACAAAGAATGTAACAAAAGTAACATATTACATAAATACATACTAACAATAAATGAAGCTGTGTAATTTAAATGTTCGATCTCTATTACCTAAGTTTATTAGTGTGAGAGATATTGTAGTCGAGAGCAAATGTTCTATATTTGGTATCACTGAAACTTGGTTATCTAACAATATTCCTTCTCAGACAGTAAAAATTGATGGCTATGACTTCGTTAGACGTGATCGATTTACAAGAGGGGGAGGAGTAGGTATGTAATTAAAAAGTGATCTCAATTATTCCTTAATAAATTTAAATACAACTTTGGAACAAGTATGGGCGTATATTAACATTAATAAAATGAAAATTGCGATAGGAACTATTTATTGCTCATCTAAGGTAACTTCTACCAGAGCTGGGCAGTAATTAATTACTTTTTAATTAAATTACTAATTAAATTCCTTTTTGTTTATTTGCCTTGGAATTGAATTACTTTTCAAGATGCGGTAATTGTAATTGGGATTTGCCATCTTTGTTAGAAAGTACTTGAAAATTACTTTTTAAAAGTAATTAATTACTGCATTCAATTACTCAATTACTTTCGTGTACTTAAATTACTCTAAAGTATTCAAATTATTTTATAGGTATTTGAATTACTTGTGGTAATTGAAATTACTCGAGGTAATTGAATTACTTTGTGGTATTTCAATTACTGAATTACTGACCTCGATATGGTGCCAAATCTCCATAATGCAAAAAAAAACAAGATAAGGTCGTATTAAGTTACATATTAAGCAAATCGCAGGGTATTCCCCGCGCAATATAAGCCTAATTTATTATTTCCTCTGGCGAGTCGAATAACAGCAACTTCTGCATTTTGTATGACGCGTCTACGAGCATTAGTGCGTGTATCTGTAGCTTGTAATAGTGACACTAATATTTATTGTGAGAGACGCTATAAGAATATTTGCGGTAAGGACATTACAGATTACAATATACGGTAAAATAATAATTTTAAATAGCTTCGTTAGACGATATTGGTTCGTAATGATTATTTATTCATTTCAATTTGCTTGTTTTAAACGACCCGTGCAAGTGTAACAGACGTTAAATCCAGAAAATTACGTTTTTGAGTGAGGAATTGAACTAAACGGACAAAATCCGATAACATTTAAACAGCGGAAAACACATATATAAAATGTCTGGTTGACTCAAAAATGTATTATGGCTTATGGTAATTTTAAAACGCCGCCGCATAAGTTTACCGCATTCTTGCATTGAACATTTTGTTAATTGTCCATTCTTTGTCGCTTTCTTGCCTTGTAATGCTCATATGCTGCGTTGTATACTGGCACTAGTGCATAATTTTTATGGACTGATGCAGCATGTTAGCTTCGATTATTATTAAAAACCCCCATGCTAATTACGAGACATTCAAATATTGGCTTCTTAATGATTTTACACAAAATTCCATTTAGTTTTTTAAAAGAACAGTGTATAGTGACCCAATTTACGTAATTTCATATATTTTATTGCCTTAAACTTAAAATCAATAGGTATTATTAAAGATGTTAATAACATTTTGAAATTTGAAGTAAAAATATAAAAGCAACCTGAGCAATTTAATTGTAGAGCGTCAACAGTAATTTTCTTATTCGGTGTGTTCAAAAGGAAATTACTTAAGGGTTGGCCATGGAATATAAAAGTATCGGCAACAGCAAGCTTTAGAATTCATTAACATCATCACTGTTGTTGCTGTCATAAGTTTATATTATACGCTGATATCGCGATTGAAAATTCTAAAAATTGCCATGGCCAACCCTTATGTAATTTCTTTTTGAACACATGGTATAAAGGTCACTTGAATGTAAAAATTACTTCATTGTTACGTGCTTGAGCAAATGTCTTTTGTTTTTGTATCTAAAGTATGTATGTATTATCTGTAACCTCATTTACCTTGCGGTGTCGAGGCTGGTGCTTTATGCGCTGGCATCTGGCGGTACAATGATCAACTTGCCCCGGATTCGGGATACAGAGTTGGAGCGCGCCTTTGGTGCTTGCGCAGCAACCATTGTATGAGGTGAGTGAAGTACGAATTCTTATTTCAATCGGCCGTTTTCAACTAGGTTTATCAGTCATCTGTCAACTTTCAACGGTCCCTGATCAACACCAAATTGATATTTAGTTTTAAAATTGCAGAAGTTACCTAACACATTTTTAATATATATATAGCGACTTTGTACAGCTTTCACTACGGCCGTCTATCGCATCCTAATCGCCAAGCCTTCTTATTTTGCCACTGGTTTTCTACTAACTGTCTTCTTTCCATGTCTAGTAGAACTTGTGTAGTCCAGTCTTCTGGTGGTCGTCCCCTTTTTCTTCTTCCCGGGGGATGCCATTCCCATATTTTTACTGGCCACCTCTCGGGCGACATTCGTCTCACGTGGCCGTACCATATTAGTCTTCTAGCTTCCATATTTTCTACTACTGTTCGTTCGAGATTAATTTTCCTTTTTATTTCTTCATTAGTTTTATGTTGAAGTCTTGATATCCTACAGCTTCTACGTAGATAATCCATTTCTATAGCTTAAATCTTCTGTTTGTCTCTTTTAGTAATTGCCCACGTTTCCGAACCATACAATAGGATGCTTTGGACGATCGTCTCACAAATGTTCTTTTTCGTAGTTTTTGCAATTTGCTTTGACCATAACAGAGGATTTAATTTTTGAATTGCTTGTTTGGCTTGTACAATTCTACTGGCTGTTTCTCCTTTACTGCTTCCTTCCTGGGCTATTATTGTACCTAGATATTTATAGCTATTACATGCCTGAATCGTCATTCCGTTTATTTCCAAATCTTGACCTACCCCTCCCACAACCAGATATTTGGTTTTTTGAAAGTTGATCTTTAATCCAGCTTTTTCATACGCTTCTGTCAATTTTCGCATCATATAACTTATATCATATTCGTCATTTGCCATAATGGCTTGGTCGTCAGCGAATAATAGCGTATGTAAGCAGTCTCCATTTATATCAATGCCTATTCCTTTACATTTGTTTTGCCAGTCCAGTAGAGTATCTTGCAAATACACTTTAAAAAGAGTTGGGGAAAGACAACACCCTTGCCTTAATCCTTTAGTTGTTTTAAAAGGTGTTGATATTTTACTTCCAATCCTGACTACACTTTCTTGGTCACGATATAGATTTATAATTGTGTCTACATAACAGTCATTAAGGCAACTTTTATCCAAGACTTGATACAAAGATTTTATTGGGACGGTATCGTACGCTTTTTCTAAATCGATTAGAATGATATGGGTTTCCTTGTTCCTGAGCTTCTTTTATCGGTCAGTTGTCGGATTGTAAATATATTATCAATACAGGAGCGTCCCGCAGTAAAACCACTTTGCTCTTCTCCTATAATTATTTCTTTTTCGATTCTTTCTTTAATTATTTTCCCATACAGCCTTCCTATCGTAGCTGTTACGCTGATGCCCCTATAATTTTTGCACTCCGATTTCGATCCCTTTTATGGATAGAACTAATATAAGCAATCTTCCATTCCCTAGGGATGTCATCTCTTTCTCTCAAGCACTTATTAAATATTGTTTGCAATCTCTCAATTACAATTTCCGGAGCATGCTTTAACAGTTCGGTAGTAATGCCTCCTGGGCCTGGCGATTTTCCACTTTTCATTTTCTTAATTGCCATTTGTATTTCTTCCACTGTTATTTCTTCTACTTGTTTTCGGTTGTTGTTATATTTTACATTTGGGATGTCCTTATACTGATCTCTATTTTCAGTCAGCATTGTGGCATAATATTGACGCCATTCAGCCATTTTTATTATTTGTACGCCTGCTTTAGATCTGTCTTCTTCTCTAATCGACTTAATTGTTTTCCACGCCTCTTGTGTTTTGGTTCCTCCTACGTAGCAATTTATTTCCGTACACTTCTTGTCCCACCATTCATTTGTTGCTTTTGCAACCTCCTTTTTGACTTCTCTACTTATCCTTACGTACTGTTTTCTATCCTCATGGTCTTGCGTCGTCAACCATTTGTTATAACATCTTCGTTTTTCCTTTATTATACTTTCCACTTCTTTCTTCCACCAATGTTCTTTTATTATTTCTCTATTTTCTTCTCCTAGCGCTTCGTATGCCGCTGCGGCATTTGTATTACTAGGGATGAAAATGTATTATTCCCCCCCGCAGATGTAGTTTAGTTCTTCAGAGTTTGCGAGAACAGTACCTAATCCATTTATTGTAATCATGCAAGGGATGAAATGACGTTTTAATCCAGAGTTATACATACAAGGGATGAAATGACGTTTTAATCCAGAGTTATACATACAACACTTTTACATTTTATGATGAGACTATATCTTGTAATCAGCTGCATTCAAAAATATTTAAATATGAAAACCAGGAGGCTAGTTGATTTATTATTAATCATAATCACATTGTCTCCCGTCTCTAATGGCAACGGCAGTCAATGTATTATATTCCCTCTCACTGCCATTGGAAACCAACCAGGGACCCAAACGTATATTTTTCCTATACCCCTAACAGGCGACAGAAAATGTCACTTTCGTATAAAGGGGTAAAAAAAGTATTTTCGAACAGAGCCAACAAAAACTGCTGAAGTTGCGCCAATTGGATCGTTCTTCTATAAAATCTAAATATAAATTTGCTGTCAAACACTTAAGAAATCCAATGCTCTACCCTGTATACTTAGGTAAGTTACATATTTTCGTCATTCAGCCTCATGTTAAGCGTATTTAATAGCAGCTTGTTCTACAAGTTAAGAAAAGTGAAAGTTTTTCAACGTTTAATTTACGAGCGAGTGATGCAAAGGGAGTGGATTAATTTATCACGAACATGGAAAAATAAGTTTTATAACGTATTCAGCGTGCTATTTTTTCTAATATCACTACAAAATCTAGCCAAAGTTAAATTCGACATTTTTTCATATTCGATTTTTTTTAAATTGGCAGTGAAGAACGTCGAAATCGTCAAATAAAATTGTTTTACAACTTTTTGTAGGCGGCTGGGCGATAGGTAAACGTCAACCGAGGTCAACGTAACCTATAAAAATTGGTTAAAATGTTGTAACTTCGCGATTTCTCGATTTAAAAAAGCAATGTACCTCTTGTGTGGTTTATTTGCTTTGGCTCTTCGGGCCTCGACAACTAAATACACAATCGCGATAAAAAGCTCAACTTTAGTGATAACTTATGTGGAAACTAATATAAAAAATATATGATTTGAACTGCCAAGTCCCTATACCTTCTTACTGAAGGGACTTTGTACTAAAGTATATTAGGTTTAATCGGTTTATTATAACCTAAGGAATCTATGCCAAATCAGTGTCCCATTTTTTTGGGACACTCTGTATAATTGCTATTCTTGAATTTATTTATTTACTTACATCTTACCTCAAAACAAACTAAAAACTTTTGGTTTTGGTGAACGGTGCATGTAGCTAAAAGATTTAATTATCAAAAAACCTTCAAGAGTGATAAAGTATTTGGTTACTAAAAATCATAAAAATTAAGCATTTTTAGATTACGATTACAAATCGGCACGACACTAATGATAGTTGCAACTAGTGATGGGCTTATTCGAATCAAAAATAACCTGTTATCCGGTTATTGAAATAACCTGTGTAACTCGGTTTTCGTTCCAAGTAATCGAATCAAAAATAACCTCAACCTGATACGTACTTCGTGCCGCGTCTCAGCGACCTGCGAGTGATCGAAATTCTGTAAATAATACGGCATACATAACTAATATAACCTTTTCTACGTATGTACTTGATTGACCCAAGTGAGGCTCGCCGCTGCTTGTTGATGTTATTAAGAAATTTGATACACCCAGTCGACGAGTTAAATTTATGGGGCCGTTCCTATTAAAGATAACGTTCTGCTGATTCTGAGATTTGCCGAGCTGTGTTTATAACGGCCTAAATTTTTGCTTCGAAACGCGGTTGATTATGCCTAATAAGGGATAAACAGAAAGCGAAATAAGATTTTCCAATATCGTAAAAGATTTATATTTAATTTTTAATAACGGAGCAATCGGGACAAGAAGTGGATTTCGATGTTGAAAATTTTAAGTGTGAGTCCTTAGAACCGCGGAAGGCTGACTACTAGAGAATTTTAGGAACTAAAAATAGATTCAATAGATACTTTGTATTCGCATATTTATAATTTCTTTATGATTAGTATTGATATAGCTATTCTCAATGGTTTAAACTCCTTAGAAATCAAATAAAAATCATTTATACAATTATTATAATTAACGATTAACTGAGTTCCTCTGCTATCTGCAAGTTACGATGCCGATGCAGATGACGATGAACCGCATCCGGCAAACCGGCTGACTTAATCGAAACAAATCGAAAGCCAAAATTGATTCGAATGATGATTCAAATAATCAATCGGTTATTAATATGATTCGAATGCAAATAATTCGGTTATGAAATTGTCCGGTTATGCCCATCACTAGTTGCAACTTGCAAGAAAATTCTACTAAAAATACAGCTATATGACAATAATTTTTATTGAAAGTAATTGAAAAAGTAATTGATGTTGTACAATTACAATTACTAAGTAATTGGTAATTGAATTACTATTTCCTGTGAGTAATTGAATCTCTGGTAATTAAATTACTACATTGGGCGGTAATTGGTGATTAGTAATTAATTTCTTTTTAAAAGTAATTTGCCCAGCTCTGACTTCTACTTACTTTTTTAATATGTTTGAAGAAACTATTGCTGCATTAACTCCTACCTGCGATTATATTGTATGTATGGGTGATCTACACCTTAATCTGTTGACATTTGATTATACAATACTCATATTTAATGATCTTTTGGACACTCTAGGCTTAATTCAAATAATCGATGAGCCCACCAGAATTACAAGAAATTTAAGTACTCTATTAGATTTAATAATTGTAAGTAACGGTGATAATTTCAAAATTGAAAGCAAATCTGTTGTCGAACAGAATATCGCCGATCACTGTCTATCCTCTTGCGTTCTATCATTACCTGTAGTAACAAATAAACGTAATAAACCCATAATTCGTATGTGCAGGGATTTTTCACTGTTAATGATTTTTTTCTTAGAGCTTTGTGCGCGATACCATGGTTTTTAATTTTTGATATGCACAACATAAATGACAAGATCAAGTTTTTAAATGAACATATACATTGCATTTTTAATAAACTTGCACCCCGTAAAGAATTTAAAATATCCAGAATGAGTAAACCTTGGATTACGGATAACGTGAAATTTATGATTAAATTGCGAAACAAAGCTCTGGGTAACTTTAAAAAAACTTAAAATCCAGTACATTGGGACAGCTACAAATCTTTGAGAAACCTTGTCACTGATGCAATTGCAAGAGAGAAAAAAGCATATCTGAAAAATCAAATTTATAAAAATAATAAACCTCAGGCAATTTGGAAAGAGCTTCGGAAATTGAATATTGTAAATAGAGATAAAAAACATGAATTGCCACTTAACTTGCAAAACGTAAATGAGATAAATATTTTTTTTCTAAATCCTTCTAATAGTAACTCTCGTATAGATAATAATGATTTATTAACTACTACTTGGCAAATAAAAAACATGATCTGGAAAACTGGTTTCAGTTTGTTGAAACAAATGAATTGGAAGTTAGAAATATTCTTTCTCCATTAAATCAACATCTACGGGCCCTGATAACATTAATATAAAGTTATTGCAAATGTGCTGTCCTCATCTGTTGCCATACTTCACACAGGTCATGAATTTCTGCATAACAGAATGCGTCTTTCCAGATATTTGGAAATCTGCACGAGTTATACCTCTGCCTAAAACAGACCTACCAACAGAATTCAAACAGCTTCGTCCAATGAGTATTCTTTGCACGTTATTTAAAGTTCTTGAAAAAATTTTAGATAAACAAATTCGCAATTACGTTAGCACGCACAATGTTTTTCTAAAAACGCAATCTGGCTTCCGCCCCGGACAGTTGCAATACTGCTCTAACTGCTATAACAGATGATTGTATTCGAGCTACTGATAACAGACACAAATGGTCAGTATTCACCAAAAAACTTCCGATCCGCTAATAGTCACAATGGGTGTTCCACAAGGATCGATTCTAGGTCCTCTTCTATTTTCACTGTATACGAATAATATATCTTCTTGCTTAGAATATTGTAAATTTCACATGTACGCTGATGATACGCAAATATATTACTCTTTTCCGTATCATAAGCTGAATGAATCAATATCGTTGGCGAATGAGAACCTGGCGAGACTTGTGGAATTTTGTGAAAAACATTCATTAAAAATAAATGCCTCTAAATCTTCATTTATGCTGTTTGGTAATAGAGCAGTAAGGGAACAAGCAATTGCTTTGATTGACATAAAAGTCGGTGGTGACGTTTTAGTGCAGAGCAACGTGTGTAAGAATTTAGGTGTGCTCATTGACCTACGTTTCGAACAACATGTTTCCCGGTGTATTCAGAAAGCGTATTATAATTTAAAGTTTGTGTATGCTCACCGTTATTGCCTTTCGAGAGATATGAAAATTTTGTTGTGTGATGCATTGGTCTTATCAAATTTTAATTATTGTGATACCATTTATGCTCCATGTTTAACAAAAAAATACTGCAATAAGGATCCAACGCACTCAAAATTCATACCTACGATTTATCTATGGTATACAGAGACGACAGCATGTATCTCATAAATTGAAAGAGACGAACTGGCTTAGCATGTCCAACAGACGTAAACTACATACTGCAGTTTTTTATTTAAAAATAATTAACAATCAAGAGCCACCTTACTTGTTCGATAAATTTTCCTTTAGATCCGATGATCATCAAGTTAATATTAGAACAAAAAGTGCATTGACAATTCCACGGTTTAGAACTTATTTATTTAAAAGATCTTTTTCATATAATATTGTCTATTATTATAAATAATATAATACCTCGCCAATTAAGAACCCCACCTGAAACCAAGTTTAAAAGTACTTTTAAAAAGCTTTTATCTACTCCTACTGCACAATGGCCATGAATTATGGTTCATAATTCACGGTTTGCAGCCAATCATAAAATTCTATTTTCATTATTCAATAGTTTGCAAATTTTAACCAATCAGAAAATTCTATTTTCATTATTCAATAGGTTGTAGCCAATCACAAAATTCATTCTTATTATTAAATGACTGTTGAAGTTAACAGCTGTCACAAATGTCATAATTCGGAAATATGAACACAAGGCTCCTATTGCATAGGAGTAGATAAAATATCGTATTATATTCGCGATTATGGCCATTATTCACTCAGATGACTTGCGCCACGCGCCTTCGGCTTGTGGCGCAAATGTCATCTTCGTGAATAATGGCTGTCATAATCGCTCATATAATAATATACTATTATTAAATCAGTAATATTTTCTCTCGGCTACTGGATATTACATAACACAATCGTCCAGCTGCTTTATTTTTTCTAATTTTGTGGTACGGGTGCTGTGGAAGACCAATTAACCTGCCATCAGGTGGGTCAAACTGAACAGCGCCCATTTTCCAAAATTTAGTTTTCATTGCACATTATGTAATCTGTTTTTTTTTTGGAAATAAATGTTTATATTATTATTATTATTATTATTACCTTGGCGTTAAGCAATCAATAATTAAGATTAAGGAATTCCTTTACGTTATAGAAAAATAGAAATTATTGTCATAAAAGAAAGATTTTAATTCTCGCTTAAACAAATTGGTATCATTAATAAGGTACTTTGGCAGATTGTTAAACATCTGATAGCACTAAAACGATTATGCCTGTGTATAGCGCCTTAGATTGTTCTGAATTATATGTAACATTAAATTTTGTTTAACAGCTGTTTTTGCAATTTAAGATTCTTGCAAGGTTAATAAGTAGTCACTAGCAATTATGTTCACACCATGAAGGGTTCTCACCCATCTTGCATAATAAGAGAAAGACTTCAGCTAATGTAATCGGTTTAGCAATGTGATACTAAGAAAACGTTTTAGTCAAGACACTTTAAAATTTTATTGTTAAAAAACATGTAAAAAGTTTTTTTTTAACGTTTCGCTAAACATCGTTAGCTTCTTCAGACAATATTTGAAATAAAAAAGGACAATTTGTTGACAAGAATGATTAACAATCTGTTATAACTGATTCTTGAATTATTTGTTCAATTATTGGATAACAGAAATGTACTGACAATTAGAGGAACTTCTCTTATTAAAACATTTAAAGGAGTTTATCAATAATAGTAACTTTGATTAAGGTTGTATGAGTTGAGTTCTTGTATTTGATAGGAAATGGAGATTAGTTGACATGTCACAATTTGTTGACTTTGACTTTTGTTTTATTGTAGTTGTCACAATGAAAATGTGTTTGTGTAGTTTACATTTTAATACAAACTTTAACAGTCAGACAATGTTTTACAATTTTCCTTGTCAAAAAGCAAACCAAAGTAAAACGTGCTCTCAAATTTTAATTTTTATAAATAATGGTTCAATACTCATTAATTGATCCTTTAATCCAAACGCATGTTTGGATTAAAGGATTAAAAAATTTTAAAATAAAACCATAACCTAACAAAACAGAAACATTCCAATCTGAAAGACCAACAGAAAATTATACCAGCACAAGCAATTACATATGTAGAGGAAAACAACATTAATAGTACAAGAACTATACATGTTAATAATAAAATACAAGTTCACAACCATAATTAATAAGAAAATAAAACCAAGTAAACCTATCGTAGAGCGTGGACGTTTCACAAGTTTTTACCTCACTTGTTTCATCATTACCAAACCAAATAAATCTGCCATTGATTAAATTCCAAGTAATTACGTAACATGGTTCGCTTTCATTAAGTAACAAAAAACAAGGGGGAAAAAATTAAAAAGAATTAAAGCTGACATTATAGCTTACACATGGAAATAATAAACGTTTAAACTTCCAACTACACATAAATATAATTTTATTAATCCTGTATCACTTTTAATGTAAAACATTGTCTGACTGTTAAAGGTAAATTAATAACACTATTTGATATATCTAACTAATATATTTTCTTTTTTTAGTTTGTATTAAAATGTAAACTACACAAACACATTTTCATTGTGACAATTACAATAAAACAAAAGTCAAAGTTAACAAATTGTGACATGTCAACTAATCTCCATTTCCTATCAAATACAAGAACTCAACTCATACAACCTTAATCAAAGTTACTATTATTGATAAACTCCTTTAAATGTTTTAATAAGAGAAGTTCCTCTAATTGTCAGTACATTTCAGTTATCCAATAATTGAACAAATAATTCAAGAATCAGTTATAACAGAGTGTTAATCATTCTTGTCAACAAATTGTCCTTTTTTATTTCAAATATTGTCTGAAGAAGCTAACGATGTTTAGCGAAACGTTACAAAAAAAACTTTTTACATGTTTTTTAACAATAAAATTTTAAAGTGTCTTGACTAAAATGTTTTCTTAGTATCACATTGCTAAACCGATTTTTTGTTTAAAAAAATTAAAATTTGGCAACACTGTCATATGTAATTTGACTCGTAGATTCAGAAAAACATAAAATATACAGGGTGTTCTATTTAAAAAAATCAAAGTTAGTATCATTTCCGGTAAAACCGGAAGTCAGTCTTTTGACTATATCTATCAGCCAATCAGAAATTATGTCTAGTATCTTAGTATAAAATTTTATCCAAATCGATTCATAAATAAAGAAGATATAAACATGACCCTAGTCTCATTGTCACCCGGTATACATTCTATCTAGCAAGTTGCGGGCTTTTAAAGCCACAAGTGCGATCATTGCGGGTAGTGGGTCCGGTCCGGGTTTGAAACAGCGGGTTGTGGGTATAAAAATGTGGAAATTGCGGTTCGCAGGTCGAACGCGGGTTTAAAGTTTTAGAAATTGCGGTTCACGGGTCCGGTGCGGGTCCTATATATTGCACCCGCGCAGGCCTCTCAGGCCTCGTGCCGAGGTCACGTTCGTTCTGTGATAAGGAGCCGCCGGTGCGTGATAATGTTTGGGACTTTTGCCGGGAGAAACGCCTGTGGCGTTCGACGGCTTTTAGTTGGAAAACTCGTGTAACGGTCGCGGGGAAAATAAATTTGCTGGAACGTTGGTTGTCTACAACATTTAGCGATATTTCGCCGACCAATTTGAATAGCGGTGTAAGGGAAATAAATTAATACAGTCAGAGAATAGTTTAAGTTGTTAGTATATGGTGTAAGACCGTACCACTAGTTTTTTTCCCGAATCATAGGTGGGCACTAATTAACCCTGACAAGGGGATTAGTTTTATTCTGGTCGTAAACAGCTTTATGCCGTAAATTAGTTTTTTCCCGAATCACACGTGGGCACTAATTAACCCATAAAATACAGGGGGGGTTTATTTTGGTAGTATACAGCTTTATGCCGTAAATTAGTTTTTTTCCGAATCACAGGTGGGCACTAATTAACCCATAAAAGGCAGGGGTTTTATTCTGGTAGTAAACAGCTTTGGGCAGTAAATTAATTTTTTCCCGAATCACAGATGAGCACTAATCAACCCATAAAACATAGGGGGTTTTATTCTGGCAGTAAACAGCTTTAGGCCGTAAATTCGTTTTTTCCCGAATCGCAGGTGGACACTAATTAACCCATAAAGAGGAAGGGGGGATTTTATTCGGTTTCTTTTACCTCCGGGGAAACTACTCAGGACAGCTGAGTGATCTGGAATCGTCGACAAGTATTCGAAGATTTTCCAGTGAGATCGCTGTCGAAAATCGTAGTCGAAGTTCGTTGAAAATCGTTTTCATATATAGCCGGCTGTTGTGTTCCCTCTCTGGCAAAAACTTAGAGTGGAGGTGCGTACTGAACGCATTGCCGTTTCGGTCGCGCATAGCGGTAGATTTACAGCCTCGGACGCTCTAAGGCGTTTGTGATGTGAAAATGCCAAGTTTAAACGCTCTTCATGTAATACTATGATTAATTAGGGAGTAGTATAGGGCTACCTTGTTTTTGATAGCTGTCAATCAAATTTTAATATCAAATTAAATTAGGTCAATTAAAATCGCGAATCAAATTAAATTTATCTAATTAAATGACCTAATTAATTTCGCGGATTGCTCTAATTAATTTTAATACGTGCTACTGATTAAATTACGCATTAGCTACTGATTAAATTACGCGGCGGCCATTTTTAATTTGCATCCGTAATTACGCGGCTGCCATTTTTAATTTGAATTCTCGCGCAAATGTTTGAATTTAGAATCTAATTGTTTCTAAGTTCCATTTTTTGAATTTAAACTTTGCGGGGTCGGCCATCTTGGTTTTCTGCGCGCGCACTTCTCGCGGCTGCCATTTTTAATTTTAATTTAGCGCCCATTTTTGAATTTCAATTGGAAAATCTGTCTCTCTTGTACTCATTGGGTATTGGCTGTCTCTCTTGCATTCACAGGATGGATTTTTATTTTAAAAAAATCTCTGGCAGACTCGGATCTGAACCCGCTACGTTCGTGTCCACATTTGAGCTGCATCGGTGTATGACCCTAGGCTATGAACCGCTGCGGGTTTTAAGGTGTCGAACGGAATGTCATTTCACTCTGAAATTTTACAACGGTCAGTTTAAGATTTCAAATTATGATTTCGAACTCCAGCGTACAATATTAACCACCGATTTATTTTTAAAACGGACTTTATTTATATAAATATCTTGATGCAATTTTGCCGAGTTCATATTATAATTTTAAATGCTATTTCGACAGCGTCTTATCAATTTAATTCAAGATGTCCGCTATAATCAAACTACATGTATGGATGTACTTGAAATATTTGAATACAACGCCTGAATAATTAGAAATTTGTAACTGTATTCGTGTAATTATTCAAATGCCAAATGCAATCAAATTACGAACGAGCAATAGAATTTTAACGTTCGATTATTTTATGAAATTAGAATTAGGCATTTTATAATAGAATTTAAATAAACGGGCTGAATTATTCAAATGTTTTATTAAGTATGAGAAGGTCTCATATAATTTTATTAAATTATTTATAAAAACCGACGACAATTTGAAAGCTAGATGAATATCTGTAGTGTCTTGCATCTAAGTTATTTTTGTACAAATTTGAAGATCCTGACAAAACAAATGCACCGTCACCCGTGGGAATCCGCCTGCGGTTACTTAAAATTCGTTAAAATTAATTTCGCACGAGAAATGGACAAGTTTATGCCTGCAGGTTTTTGGGGGCATTATATTTATTTACTTGAGCGAAATTTTATAGCGGTCAGTTTATAATATTATATTTGTTTGTGTAGTTTTAAAACTTTATCTCTTGCATTCGTTCAAAATTTCTGCAGTTTTAATATGATTGAAGGTAATTCGTAAATGTTATTGTATTTTATATGATATAAGCAGTCAATGGAATTCCTGAAAGACCGCTGTCCAGATAGCTTTTATTCTATTAAAAATTTGACGGGTCGCGATTTTAAAATTTCGTCTGTAACAATTAGCTACATTTCTTTCATAGTTCAAACCGATAATTCTTAGGTAGTGTATCTTACAAATTTTGTATGGCGTAATGCTTCTCCAGTTTTAAAAAACAGTTGACGTGGTCCAGACAAATATTTAATTGAACTACCACTATAAGATTGGCTTGAGCATGATATTGTTATCTGCATCGATTTTAAATTTTAAATTGAAATTTTTTTGGCTGTATAAATACACGTTTGTACACTTTTAAAATGCATGGTAGACGATTTTGCATTTAATCAAAAGTACATTGCTGATAAAAAGGAAGCACGTGTCTTTTCTAAGTGACAGGGCGGTTCTGACCCCCTAGCGAGCAAAGGGTTGCTGTTGAAAAAGAATCGGATTATCATAATCATAACTCTATAATAAAGCAGAACACTTCCCAAGGTCAAACACATCAACTCCTGGTCTATGTGTAGTTACACTTGTGGGCGGCGTCTTGATATTAGCAGCGTTGCCAGACCTGGTACAATTCTAAGAATCTGGTACATTCTGAAACCGTTTCCTACAAAAGTACATTTTTAAAACGGGCATGCGCTCAGTCTGGCAACCCTGCATATTCTGACCCGAGTCGTGCCGACCTACCGATGCCATCGGTGACGTAACCGATCCTTGCCGTTTATGTTTGTAAAAGTGTGGTTAAAGTTTACAAATGGAAACAAAATTTATTTTATGTACAAGAATCTGATGAAATCGAAAATACTGCAACGTGCATCCAAATGGAAGGTGTATAAGTCAATGATAAGGCCAGTGATGATCTACGGGTGCGAGACGTGGTCGTTAACAATGAGAGACCAAAACGCACTACGAACTGCAGAAAGAGCAATAATGAGGAAGATATGGGGCCCAGTGCAAGATATGAATGGCCCACGGCGTAGAACGAACGTGGAATTAGACGTGCTAATAAGTGGTGCAGATATAGTGCGTCTTGTGAAAGCACAAAGACTCAGGTGGTTGGGGCATGTCGAGCGGATGGCGAGTGACAGGGCAGTAAAAAGCGTTTTCGAATGGAGGCCGGACTACGGAAGGACCAGGGGAAGACCCAAGGAAAGATGGCTAGACGGTGTTCAGCGGGACTTGAGAACCTTAAGGGTGCTCAACTGGAGACGAGTCGCACAGGACAGAGCCCGGTGGAACAACGTTGTAAAGGAGGCTAAAATCCACAAAGGATTGTAACGCCGGTTAAGTAAAGTAAGTAAATTGTAGCAACTGTTGAATTTGAAAAGACGTCATTATTATCAAAGCAAAATCGTTGATATCAAGAAGCCCTAAATCACTTTCAACACCTTGTTCTTTATACCGGGTGGCCATAAATATCTGATATCACATTACCTTTGGAATCAACACCGCTTTACTAAAGCGATGAATACAACTAAACTAATAAATGTCATTAATGTCATCACAACTAAAATTCCTGTCTGTCAAAAATTATTACTGATTGCAATAAATAATGGAGTTAGAACAGGTGAACAGAATCGCCTGGAGGCTGTGGAAATCAGGCGTCCGTTACGTTATTTTGCTGGTTCCATCCCTTATGTTAAGCGCAGAACTGAGACAGCAGTTTCCGCTTTAAGACAGCTTAGTCATGCCACTTAACGGGATGATAATTCGTCACTGTGTGAGATGCAGCCTCACATCCCTTAATTATTTATAGGCTTGGACCCACAGCGACGCAGTAAGTGAATCTAACAAGTAAATGCAGACTGGTTTATTACAAAAATAATTGTTCTATATATACAAACAAATTTGCTTAGATCATAGTAATATACAAAGTTCATTTCTAATAACAGGTGCAATGTATTATATTCAGTAGGTTAATTTACTAGTACTGCAAAACAATACTCAGCGGTTTTGCTTCCGTGATATGATATGGACTCCATGAACTCGAGCGTCTTTTATGCTGAGCTGCGATTGTAGGCATTTAAACCTTGTCACGGCCTTGCGTAATTGTGTACGCGAAGCCGTGTAAAAATGCTGAGCGGCGACTGCGAGGTGTTTAAACTTGACTGTGAGTAGGTCGCCGCGCTTGCATAATGCAATATTGCGTTTTTGGTGGCTTTTAACTTTTAGAATGTTTCGTAAATTTTAAATGAATAATTATAAATTTATATCTGGTTAATCTGTTAAAGACAAGATTAAACATATTGCCAATTTTAAGCCACAAAAAAGCAAACCGATAAATTATATTGTTTCTTCGAGATTGAGCGTTTTGAGAGGATATTCTTCTGCCTGGGGTTGTGCGGGTGGTGGCTTCCTTCGTGTTATTCGTTGCCGAATGTAGTAGATAGCTCCTAGTAGGGCAGCGGTTCCCAAAAGGCTGCCTGTGACCCCAATAGACAGGTGAGAATGATGTCGGATGGCTTTCCAGGTGAAGTTTTTTATATGCTCCTGGAAATCTAACTGCGATGCTTGTAGGTCTTCGAAGTGGTCTGACTGAGTTAGTACAGGTTCCTCTGCGATTTCTGAAAATGAGTTTGTTGTGATTGGGTTGGTAATATTGATACTGATAGCCAGGATCTTGTATTTTCTGTTGTGCCTTGGGGTTAATGTATTCCTCGCAGTTTGGATGATGCAATCCGATGAAATTTGAATGACACCTGTAGTGTTGACGGTGACTTCTTCCCTGTTTCCACTACAAGTGATTGCTATGCGGGTTGGCTTACTGACTACAAATAGCCAGGTGTTTTCCATGTACAATTGTTTCCAAATAATGGACTGGATGCGATGTCTTCGTAGGAGACATTGACTGGTTTCTACTCGGTGATATATATCGTCAATGATGCAGTTTGGGTTGTTTTCAATTCCTTTAACTACCGTTGGACTGCAAACATAGGTAGTGGGAGAAATTTGTAGCTCTTCTTTGAATTCTTCATCTGTTTCGTGGAAGTACATTTGTAGGTTGTAATCCACAGCGAAGATTCCTTTCGGCACATCGATCATCCAGTAGGATCCATTGCTGATTTGGAGAGGAATTGGTGTCACTTTAATTAAGGAGTATTCCGTTTTTTCCACTATGATGAAATACCCTTGGACGTTGATGTAGATGTCGTCATGCCCAATGTCAACCTTTAGAATTGGCGTTGGTAATATCTCCAAATTTGGTGAAAGTTTACTGGTTGCATTAGCGAGGATCTGTTTAATTTGAGCAGGTGTTATTAGCTCGTACAGATTACCTTGCTGGAAGTGAACGTTTAAGATGTGAATATGGTAGTTGCACAGTTCACTAATTACATTTGTGGCGACTTGGTACACACTGATGATGTGAATATTTAGTCGGTTGGAGTCGGTTGCTTTATACCATTTGTCCATGTTGTTAATGGCCCGGATTCCTTGGTTTAATTTTTCTTGGAAATGTTCCAGCTTCTTGTCGATTCGTTCTTCGGTTTCATTAAACCTGGAAAGTGCTGATAGCAAGAATTTGGATTGTTGACTGTCCATTTTTATTAGTTCCTGTTGATTCTTGTCTAGCCTGTCTATATCTTGATAGACTTCATCGTTGACTCCAAAAATTGATGTTAATACTGTGCCAAGGACTCCTCTTTTTTCTCGTCTTGTTATTATTTCTTCCATACCATCTCTAATCCATTCCATATGCTTTTTCTGTTCCAGAAGATGATGCACCAGTGTCTTGCATAATGTGTCTTCGGACAGTTCTTTTGCAGAGTCGCAGAGATTGTCGAATTTGTCTACCATGTCTGTGACTGTTTCGAAGTCTTCTTCGATCTTCCCCCTCTCGAACTGGATTTCGATCCGGAATGTTCCTCTCTCAATCTTCCCGTGTCCAATGTGTTCTACATAGTACCCGCTGTCTGGTTTTTGGATATTAAATTCTGCTTTACTTAATGTATTGGTGGTAAGAAGGGTAAAGATGAGTAACAGCAGTTTCCATTTGGACGCGACAGATTTCCTTGGTGCTGGGGATGATCGTGTCTGGATAATGTTAGTTGAAATTTTATCTTCTGCCTCTGGTTCCTGCGATTCCTCGGTAGTTGCTGGTAATGGAATGATGCTGCCTATGGATCGTTTTAGCTGATGTCCTCCTGATTTCTGGAGCGTCACTACTCGTACTGATCCATCGGCTGCTGGATGAGTTGCAGTGACTCTTGCTAAAGGCCACTTACTAGGATTGATACTATCTTCTTTGATTAACACTAAATCTCCAACTTTAGTGTTCTCCAATGGTTTCTTCCATTTGTTTCGTTGCTGTAGTCCATGAAGGTAGTCCGAGCTCCATGATTTCCAAAAATCTTGCTTGATCTTTTGGATTATCCTCCAACGATTCGATAGATTTGAAGATATTGGAGTGTTGATTGGGTCTGGTGGCGATATGATTTCCCTCCCTATTAGGAAATGACCTGGCGTCAGAGCAGTTGTGTCCTCAATATCGTTGCCTTGTGGACATAGAGGACGTGAGTTTAGGCAGGCCTCAATTTGGCAGAGAAGAGTTGTTAACTCTTCAAAGGTGAGAGTAGCGTGGCCAATAGTTTTCTTCAGATGATGCTTCATTGATTTTACCCCTGCTTCCCATATCCCTCCGAAGTGAGGGGCTATTGGAGGGATGAAGTGCCATTGGGTACCACCGGTTGCTAAGGTTTCTTGGACAACTGGGCCTTCAATTGTTTGGCGGGTCTCCTTGTCCAACACTTTTCTTGCGCCAACGAAGTTTGTTCCGTTGTCGCTGTATAGGTGTGCACAGCGTCCTCTTCGGGCAGTAAACCTCCTGAAGACTGCTAGGAAGCTGTTGGTTGTCATGTCGCTGACGGCCTCTAGGTGGATTGCCTTGGTTGATAGACAGACAAAAACAGCAATGTACCCTTTGTGCGAAGAATGCCCTCTTCCCTTGGATGTTCGGATCTGTATTGGGCCGGCGTAGTCCACTCCGGAATGGAAGAATGGAGGAGTTGAATTCACTCTGGTTGATGGAAGATTTCCCATCAGTTGCTGTGCTGCCTCTGCTTTGTATCGTAGACATCGGAAACACTTCTGGATGCTGGAGCTGACTGCTTTCTTCGCGTTGATGATCCAATATTTTCTTCGGATATATGAGAGAGTGAGTTGGGTGCCACCGTGCAGCGTGCGTAGATGCGCCTCTTGGATTATTAGTTTGGAAATATGACTGGAGTACGGGAGTATGATTGGGTGTTTTTCATTGAAGGACAAGGTGGAATTTTCTAATCTTCCTCCAACACGGATTATTCCATGCTGATCGATGAAGGGATTGAGGTTGGCAAGCTTGTTACTGGAACTCACATATTTGTTCTGCCGGAGTTGAGATCCTGTTGCCCTCAAAATAGGATCACTTCCTTGGATGACCTTAACGAGTAGGAGGATGGTGTCGTCCATTTCCTTCACTGATAGGCATCCTGATTGGGTGGGAAGTCGCTTACACTTGTTGATGAATCTTCGGCAATGTGACATGACTCGTACCATTCTTGTTAGAGAAGAAAAACGATGAACGACTTCGTTCTCGTCTTGATGAATGGTAGTTTGATGCACAGTGTAACTTCTTGCTTCTTCCTCGGTGGTTGCGGTGTCTGGTTGACACGGCCATGAACTCTTGTTAACTAGCCAGCTCGGTCCGTCCCACCATAGGAGATGATTCTTTAGTTTTTCTGGACTAGTGCCTCGGGAGATGACGTCTGCAGGATTCTCTTCGGATTTGACGTGGTTCCAATGTTGAGCCGGAATTTGATTGTTGATTTCGGCTACTCGATTCGCGACGAACGTCTTCCATCGTACCGGGTCTCCTTTTATCCATCCTAATGTAACCATGGAGTCGGTCCAGGCGAAGATAGACACCTTAGGAAGGTCTAATGATGCAATTACCCTTTGAAGTAGATTGGAAAGGAGTACTGCTGCGCAGAGTTCCAGTCTTGGCAATGTCGTCTTGGCTCGGGCTGGTGCCACCTTGGATTTGGCTATTAATAAGGATACCTTGACTTGGCCGGATGATGTGGTGACTCTGGTATAAATCGCGGCCCCGAAAGCTCTTTCGGAGGCGTCACACAATCCATGCAGCTCTACTAGAGATTCCCTTTTGATAAACAACCACCTTGGTAAGGTAATTTCTTCCACTGCCTTGAGTTGAGACCTGAGCGTCTCCCTTTTGCCTTGGATATTTTCAGACACTGGGTCATCCCATTTGATATTTTCGAGCCATAGTTCTTGGATGAGTAGCTTGGCAGTGATGATGACGGGTGCTAACCATCCCAATGGGTCGAAAATTTTGGCAACTTCGGATAGTATGGTGCGTTTGGTGGATTCCTGTTGCTTAACGTCTACCTTAAAACAGAAAACATCTTCATATGGAGACCAGTGAATGCCCAAGGATTTTTTTACGCCGTCTTCACTTATTTCGAGGTATGTTTGTTCCTTTAACTCTTCTGGGAGTTCTTGAATGATGGCTGACTCGTTACTGCACCATTTATGTAGAGTAAAGCCTCCACGCTTTAGTAAGGAAATGAGCTGACCTTGTTGTTGGATCGCTTCTTCCACAGTGTCGGCCCAGAAAGCACGTCGTCCACGTAGAAATCTTTCTTCACTGCTTCTGAAGCTAATGGAAATGAGACCTTTTCGTCCTCTGCGAGTTGATGCAAGGTTCGAATGGCAAGATAGGGAGCTGATGCGGTTCCATAAGTGACGGTGCACAGCTTATATTCCCTGATTGGCTGTGATTTGTCGAATCTCCATAGGACTCTTTGGTACTCCTGGTCTTGGTTGTTCATTCTGATTTGTCGGTACATTTTTTCAATGTCTGCAGAAAAAACAATCCTGTGTGTTCTCCATCGAAGTAGAATGTCGACCAGTTCTTGCTGAAGTTTAGGTCCAGCGTACATCATCTCATTTAAGGATTTTCCGTGAGAGGCCTTGCTAGAGGCATCGAAAACGACACGAAGCCTGGTTGATGAACTTGCTTCTCGGATGACGCCATGGTGGGGAATGTAATACTTGCCGTTATTCTCATCTTCCTTTGCCACCTTTTCCATATGTCCTAAATCCAAGTATTCTTGCATGAATTTCTTGTATTGGACTGCTAGATCTTGATCTTGTCCTAATTTCTTCTCCAGATGTATGAATCGTGCCAATGCTGAGGGTTTGGACCTTCCTATGTGTACTGGAGTTTGTTTGAATGGAATCCTTACTACGTATCTTCCATCTACGTCTCGCTGGACTGTGTCTGTGAATCTATTTTCACATACCTGATCATCTGGGGAAAGTTTCCTTTGAGGAGAAGCCTCTTCAATGTTCCAGAATTTCTGCAACTGCTCATCCTCTTCAATTTTGGCAACCATGGTGTTGACCTTAAGGCTGGTGGGAGGTCGTCTTCCCATGGTTCCTGATAAGATCCATCCCAATTCGGTATTCTGTCCTAGGATGCCATCTTTGGATTTCTTGATTCCTTCGAGAATTATTTGGGAATATTCTTCAGCGCCTAGAAGTATATCTATGGGGCCAGGTCGGTTGAAGGTTGGATCGGCGATGAAGACATGTTTCCAGGCATCCATTTTTATGTTCGGAATGGGTGATGAAGGCATGGTTTTTGTAAGTTTGGGAAGTACCAGTAAAGTAACAGGTAAGGAAAATTTACTTGGAAATCTTGGCGTAATCAAACCTGTGATTTTCCATTTTGCGACTTTTGTTTCGCTGTTCCCAATTCCGGAGATTTCTGCTCGAACCTTGGTCCTGGGTAGCGCTAATAATTCGGCTGCGGCTTCGGTGATGAAGGAACCTTGAGACCCTGGATCTATCAAGACCCTCAAGAGATGAGTCATCCCGGATGCTGCCTTAACTTGAACCGTTGCTGTGGCCAGTAGCACTTGGCTCTTCTTTGCGCCTAGGTTGGCGGCAATGATTGTGGGTTTTGGTTGCTTCTCTGGAGCGTTGGAGGTCTGCATGGCTGCTGCGTGAGAAAACGTCTTCATCTTCGGAGCAGGTATCGGCTTTGATGGCGGCTGTGCCTTGTGAAGCAGAGTATGGTGTGGAAAGCGACAGATTTTGCAGTTATAATACGAACGACATTGTATATTAGAATCGTGTCGCAAACATCGAAAGCACAATCGGTAGGTTCTTACCACTTCTTGCTTTTCGTGGGTGGAGAGCCTCTGGAATTGACCACAGTTATTGATGTAATGATCCCCATTGCACATCTTGCAGTTGAGATATCCGGCAGCGTAATTTTTCTGTGGCTTGTCCTGAGTTGGTTTTCGAGCTCCATCAATGGATTCCAAGGATTGGAACCGCATTTGTAAGAAGGCCATTAGAGTTTGGTGATCCTGAACTTCATTTGGGCACTGAAGCGACTGCTCATATAATTTGTTAGTTTCAGGATCCCATTTTCGAGTAATAACTCGGTTAATCCACGGACCCCAGCTGTCGGTGGAAATGCCCAAATTTTTGATTGCTTCCACACATTCCTTAGTGGAGTCATGCAATCTTTTCAACCCTTGGGCTGATTCCTTGGAGAGGACCGGCTGATCGAAGATGGTGTCTAGCAATTTGGTTAGAATAAGGCGATTATTTTGATACCTTTGTTGCAGCAAATTCCAAGCGGTGTTGCAGTTGGCTTGAGTCACTGCGAGATGCTGGATTAGTCGGCTGGGCTCTCCCTTGACATGCGTTTTTAAATACTGCATTTTGATGACATCATCCATGTTTTGGTTGTCATCTACTAATTTGGTGAATAGGTCCTTAAAAGTGGCCCATTCCTCATAATTTCCCTCGTATATGGGGATTTTAACTTGAGGAAGCGAGATGGCTGATGCTTGCTCGTTCCTTGTTGGTGCTTGTAACAAATTAATTAAATTTCGGTACCTGTCTTTCAACGTAGTAAATTCAGGACTGACGTGCGTCTGGTTTGAATCCATCTCGTTAGACATGACTTCTTCGTCCATCTCGATCACCCGGTCCCATTCTTCCTTTAATTCCCTCTTTGTGATGGCGGGCCTTCCGAGTGCTTGTTCCAGTTCGGCGTCGTCCAAAGATTGCTTAAAATTCTGCATCCGAATCTGCAGTTTTCGGATACGAACCTTTTGCTCGGGATTTACAACTGTTTCCTCTCGCCTCCTAGTTTCAGAGGGGTCGGGATTTTCAGTTGCCTTTAAACAGCTCTGCAAATAACTTTTTGCTTCGCAGTAGATGGCTTTAATTTGTTCGTAATACCCTGTGGTAAAATAATTATGTGTAGGAATACTTAGCTGCACCATTTTGGCGTGATTTTTGGTCACGGCGTTCCAAGTTTCGTCCAGCGTCTTGTTTCGGCTGGCGATGTAAGCTTCTGTTTTTCGGCTGGCAGGGTCCTTTTTGCTGTTGGAAAATACCTGCGTGATCTTCTGGCCGAGTTCTTCTTGGGCGACAGCTAGCTGATTGAATTCCTCCATATTGTTTGCCATTTTCGGGGAACCGGGTGGGTTGGTAGATGTTGTTTTCTTCTCGGGATGTACCTCTTCTTAGTTGTAGACAGATCCGGCTCGAAGGACCATGAACAGAATCGCCTGGAGGCTGTGGAAATCAGGCGTCCGTTACGTTATTTTGCTGGTTCCATCCCTTATGTTAAGCGCAGAACTGAGACAGCAGTTTCCGCTTTAAGACAGCTTAGTCATGCCACTTAACGGGATGATAATTCGTCACTGTGTGAGATGCAGCCTCACATCCCTTAATTATTTATAGGCTTGGACCCACAGCGACGCAGTAAGTGAATCTAACAAGTAAATGCAGACTGGTTTATTACAAAAATAATTGTTCTATATATACAAACAAATTTGCTTAGATCATAGTAATATACAAAGTTCATTTCTAATAACAGGTGCAATGTATTATATTCAGTAGGTTAATTTACTAGTACTGCAAAACAATACTCAGCGGTTTTGCTTCCGTGATATGATATGGACTCCATGAACTCGAGCGTCTTTTATGCTGAGCTGCGATTGTAGGCATTTAAACCTTGTCACGGCCTTGCGTAATTGTGTACGCGAAGCCGTGTAAAAATGCTGAGCGGCGACTGCGAGGTGTTTAAACTTGACTGTGAGTAGGTCGCCGCGCTTGCATAATGCAATATTGCGTTTTTGGTGGCTTTTAACTTTTAGAATGTTTCGTAAATTTTAAATGAATAATTATAAATTTATATCTGGTTAATCTGTTAAAGACAAGATTAAACAACAGGAGATTTTTATAATCGAGTTGTAGGCTAAACTGCAGAATCCGGGGCACATTCTCCTCCTCTTATTGCATTTTATTACATTACATAGGTACCAATACTTATTGTAATTGAAATATAATACTAACCCAACATTTATAAGTAGCTAATTCCATGGCTACCGAGATCTCAGATATTTATGGTCACCCGGTATAACAATACTGGACACTCGTCACATAGACTTTTCGTATCTTCAACCCACAATTTTATGTATTTGTACTATAATCTATACCTACAAAAATCTCTTAGGCCAGCTACAGTAGGATCGGCCTGCCGAAAAAATCCAAGTGAGCTGAGATTTTGCATACACCTTTGACATTACAAATAATGTCTCAAAAGTCCCCATCGATATGGCGCTTGCGATTTGAGTTATTCAACGTCAAAGGTCACAGAAATAAGTTTTTCGCAAATATCTCGCTTTCTATGGGTCGTATGACTTTTTTAGTTATTACAAAAAATGAAGGCTAGGAAATTCTCTACAAAAAAGATTATACAGGTGCTTTACGTACAACTAACCATTCAGTAAATAACACACTGTTGAGTTTTGCAGACGGGTTTTACTTCCTTTTACGATAAAGGAAGTATTGCATTCACCCCAAAAATTCTAAATTGAGTTTTCAACAGATCTTCACGTTTTAGAGTCCCCTGAACCCAAAAACACGTGTTTTTGTTCATTGGTCGGTCTGTCTGTCTGTCTGCGAACAGAATATCTCATAAACGGAAAGAGGTATGGCGTTGAAACTTCAAATATAAGTTTTGTGTACTTTCTAAACGCGACAGCTATCTTTTGAAGAAAATCGCATAACCGGAAGTATGATGTTTACTCTTGTGTTTCAAAAACGGCTCCAACGAGTTTTTTCAAACTATACATTTTTATTACATTTTATATGTGGATTGATTGAGATGAGTGATTTTCAAGTTGAATTTTAGAGGTATTCAACTGAAAAATCACTTATCTCACATCAATACACACCGGTTATGTGATTTTCTTCAGAAGCTTGCTGTCGCATTTAGATAGTACAAAAAACTTATATATGAAGTTTCAACGCCATACCTCTTTTCGTTAATGAGTTATTCTGTTGGCAGACAGACCGACGGACGGACACACAGACCAATGAGCAAAAACATGTTTTTTGGGTTCAGGGGACTCTACAACGTGAAGATGTGTTGAAAACCCAGTTTCCGAATTTTTGGGGTGAATCCAATACTTTCTTTATCGTAAAAAGAAGTAAAACCCGTCTGCAAAACTTAATAGTGTGTTATTTACTGAACGGTTAGTTGTATGTAAAAAAGCTATATAATCTTTTTTGTAGAGAATTTCCTAGCCTTCATTTTTTGTAATAACTAAAAAAGTCATACGACCCATAGAAAGCGAGATATTTGCGAAAAACTTATTTCTGTGACCTTTGACCTTGAATAACTCAAAACGCAAGCGCCATATCGATGGGGACTTTTGAGACATTATTTGTAATTTCAAAATAAAGGTGTATGCAAAATTTCAGCTCACTTGGATTTTTTCGGCAGATGCTGCGGTTGTCCGTCTAATGTAACTGGACTATCTTGCGATATTGTGCAAGTCAAAGTGTGAAAATTGCTGTTGATTTTGTTAAATCTGTTATTTTGTTATTGCTATTGTCGCTATTTTTGTGTGTGTTATTAATTCTGTTTTGAAATGCGCCATACCACAATGATGAGTACGCCTCCGATTTATTGAGTCGTTTAGCTTAAATAAGGTTAACGATTTAATGTCAATATGATAGATGTCAAAAGTGTTACCAATACAAAACTTGGAAATTACTAGATTCTAACATTAGTTCTGCCATCTATGACCACTGGTTTGGATTCAAGTTGTAGTGACATCGCCATGGATATGCCATCTACGAGTGCTGGTCCAAGTTCAGACGACATCCCCATGGACATGTGAGCTATAGGTGTCGGTTCAATTTCCAGTGACATCGTAATAGGCATATATGATGAAGAGGTTTGTAATTTTGTGAATTATCTGTTACAATGTTATGTACCTATTTTAATTATGGATTGCAGCTATGGTGTCACTGTAGGAAACCAGACGACGGCGAACAAATGGTAAAATGTTATGACAGAAAATGTAGAATAAAATGGTACCATTCAGCATGCCTACAATTAAAAAAATTCCTAAAGGAAAGTGGTTATGTGAACTCTGTAAATATACTGCTCCACAAATGAACTGGACCATTTGCATATATTAGTAGAACAGGGCGAGAAACCCCCTCCACTTTTTATTTGATTCGCGGATTCGCGGTTTAATTCGCGGATTTCGCGGTTTTATTCGCGGATTGACCTAATTAATTTCGCGGATTGACCTAATTAATTTCGCGGTTTGATCTAATTAATTTCGCGGTTTGATCTAATTAATTTACATATGTGCTACTGATTAAATTACGCATTAGATTTTTTAATTTGCTTCTGGAATTACGCGTCGGACTTCGGCGGTCATCTTGGATTTCTGGCGGGAATATTTGAAATTTGAATTTTTTCCGATTTTTTCTAAGTTTAATTTGTTGGATTTGAATTTCGCGGTGTGTCGGCCATCTTGGTGCGCGCGCACTTCTCACGGCGGTTGTTTTTTAATTTTCGCGGAAATATTTGAAATTCAAACTGATAGATCTATTTCGCTCTTCGAAGCTGCTGTCTCTCTCTTGCATTCACTCGTGGAAATATTTAAATTTAAAAAATCTATTTGCGGCGGACCCGAGTGGGAATCGAACCCTAGTTTCTCATAAGGTGGAACTATATTTATTGGTCTGAATTCTTCACTCTGTATTGTAGAGGCTTTTTTTTCTACTGGGATAATTGTGCTTAGTTTCCATTTTGACGGGAATGTACCTTTTTCTAAACTTGTGTTGATTAAAGTCAATATTTTATCACCAATTATCTCGAATGCTACTTTTAGTATATTAGTTGTTATTCCATCTATGTTGCTTTCCTTATTTTGCATTGATTTTATTTTAACTTTTAAATCAGACATTTCTAATCTGCAAAATGCTTCCATTTTGTAGTTACTTTGTATAAGCTCTATACTCTATACTTTGAGCTATAACATTAAGTTACATTTTTTTAAATAGCAATTATAGTCGGCTTAGACATTTATAAAAAGAGCATATCTCGTTTGCTAAATGGAGAAAGAATTGCAGTTTTATGAGCTTATTCAAAGTGTGCTTTTGTTTCTTTTAAAAAATCCAAGGCCTACTAGATATAAGCAAAATATTAAAATTACTTAATCTTTTAAAGCCTGTCTAGCGTCGTTATTATTGAAAATAGAAAAAATAATAAGAATACAAGTTTTAGCTATTTTTAGGGTGTTTATCTTACACTTATTAATTTCCTTCTAGCTTTGATAGTTTTTGTTTTCGTCATTTTCTCATTACGAAAATTATTATAAAAGAATTATTTGACAAAATAGGTATAACAAACCTGATGTCATTTTAAGCAGAAAAGTGAGCTCTTTTTAGAAATGTCTAAGCCAACTATGATTGCTATTTAAAAAAATGTAACTTAATGTTATAACTCAAAAACTATGAAAGCTAGAAGAAAACTAATAATAAGTCTAAGATAAACACCGTAAAAATAGCTAAAACTTTTATTCTTATTACTTTTTTTCTATTTTCAATAATAACGGCGCTAGACCGAGTTTAAGAAATTAAGTAATTTTAATATTTTGCTTGTATCTCGTAGGCCTTGGATTTTTTCAAAGAAACAAAACCACATCTCGAATAAGCTCATCAAACTGCAATTCTTTCTCCATTTAACTAACCTTCTATCTTTCACGGTTTCCGAGATCCCTATAGTGATAATGAAAAAAAACTCACCCTATAGCCCTAGCTGGCGTAATCAGCGTTAAATCCAGTTTCTTGGAGTAGGGTATTCTTGTTTCGAATGCGTGGCGGTATACCTGCGTCTCTCCGCAGTGACGTCACTTATCGCTGTCCGCGCGGCTAAAGATGCAGCGCTTCGATTCCTAACGTACTTCAAGTCATGGAAGAATGCGTGAAATTATATTTAATTATCTAAAATCGCGTTCGAGTTGGGCGAAACGTTACAGCGGAACAACCGGGCAATATGCTAATACAATAAATGGTGATTGCGGAAGCAACCAGGTAACTATACAGACTGATTCAATACATAATTATGGAGCTCTCACTCGAATGATTCACAGAAGAACGCAGCTAAGCGCTGGGTTATACGCAAGTGAAGGAATGATTGTGAAACCAACTGACACATGTTAACAAAATAAAAAGGTTTGGGGAAGCAACCGGGTGAGTACACAAGCTAGTCCAATATGTAATTAAGCATCTATTGCACAAACGGTACATACATAAACGCAGCTTATAAAAACGTGTTACACAAAATCAACCATGCCAAATTCACCTATGAGTCATTTACAACTATACATTGTTAAACTATAATGAAACCTGACAGGTGCGAAGCACGAGGTGCTGGACGAATGAAGAAGGCAACCAGGCAGAATGCGGCAATCTGGGGGCAAAAGCGTGCCAAGAAGGAGGCTCGCAATAGGCTGCAGGAGTCCCTCGTCCCAGGAGCAGCGATAACAAAGGGAAATCGACAGCAATCAGCTATAGGTACGGCTAGTACATAAGCTCCATATACCGCATGTGCATAACGTAGGCCCCAGCAGAGGTCGGGCTTCCTAATCCCATACAGAAAAAGGCTAAAATATAAATTCCTAGGTGTACAACGGAACTAAAAGGAAGAGTTAAAAAAAACTAACCTTATCGGGGTAGTGGGCAGCCTTGTATGCGGTTCTATCAAAGAGGGGGGCCCATAAATTCGCCTGAGGCGTGGTGAACAAAGGTAAAATAACTCACAAACAAATACCAGTTCGTTCACAAGGCTTCGATGCTTCCAGAGCTATGCCAAGCTTTGACGAAGCAACGAACCCAAAAGGCAACAACCTCTCTAGATCGAATCTGGGATGGAGTAGGCCAAAACCTAGCCAAAAAGCAGTCTACAATCTCTGGTTATCAAAGCTCCAAACATTGAAAAAGGACCTCAAGAAAAACTATTGGAATGCAGGCGTGTGGGCTAAATTGTGAATAATATAACTGTAAAGTGCTAAAATTTGTAAAAGATGTAAATAGGATTGTCTAACCATTCAGGGAAAAATTTAGTTAATAAATTCTTAAAAGTAGAATCTAATTAGCTATTTCGAATACTGCAGGCACAACTACAAACTAAGTCAATTAATGTTTGTACGGTAGCCTGTTTTAAAGTTCTTCCGAAAAAATGTTAAATACAAAAATCGAACGTGTTAATATTAAATTTCTCGTTAAATTAAAGAAATCTACGGAAACCTTTAGTTTGTTAAGTGAGATGTACGGAGAATTTTTGATTGACATTAACGGTTTTGTGATGGAAGAGACGACGAATGTCCAGGCCGCCCCTGCACATCAAAAACAGATGAAAATGTTCAACACCCTTCCTATTCTCTGGATTTAGTTCAGTGTGACCTTTATTTTTTTATCCCCTAAAATTAAAAGTCTGCTGAAAGGAACCAAGGCGGTCTATATTGTTCCAGGCCATCACACTGTACCTATGAAGTGACCCTTCGATTCCGTTTTTCACCACGCTTCAATCTAGAATCTATAACCTGTACTGCATAGAAACCATGGTTGTTTGTTTTCTTCAGTAGTCAGTGAGCCGTTGAAGTTGCAGGTGTTGAGTTTACGCTATTCCGTGCTGCAGCACGCCTGATCATGTAAGTAAAATTACTTCTGGTTTTTATTGAGTTGCCTTCATTTTTATACAGCAAGAACTTTAGGGATAATAGATATTCAAGAAAATATTTGACGGTCAAAGAATTACAAGAATTGGCTGATAATTTGTCAGATACTGAGGACCTAGGAGACTTTAGCGATGAAGATCAAGGCGAGGCTGAAAGAATTGACCTGGATGACCATAACAGTAGATCAGAACGGTCTGGAGATGAAGATTTCCAGAATCAAGAGTATATGGATATGGAAATACAAGAGTATGATTACCAGCTTTACATTGCCAAAGATGAAGAAAATATTTGGAAGAGCACTCCAGGAACATCACATAAAATCAAAGCCAAAAACATATTTAATAAAAGTGCTGCCTGAATCCAAAGATTCACCGAAAAATGTGTCGAACAGATTGGAATGCTTTTTTAAATTTATTGTAACGTTTCGCCCAGCGCGAACGCTTATTCAACGTTACGTATCGGACTTTGAATCTTAGAAATACGTCATCGAAGACGCGCAGGTCCCCGTTTGCGCCGTTTTCCCACTCAGAATGTCCGAAGTGGTTGCTAGATGCACAAAGCACGAAGAGGGGACATAAAAGCGGCTTCACGAGGCATTCATTTCCGAGATTCCCTCCAGCATTCCTTCCTGCATTCAGCATTCATTCCAGTATCCGCCCAGTCCCAGATCATCCCCAATCCTGTCCGTCCCGTCCGATTAAAGAGAGAATTCTTCCCTCACACTTTGAAATCCGGCATCCTGAGTTTTCCTGTAGCTAAGTCGAACCGAAGACTCCAAACTAGGAGGCCGTGTTTCTAGCAAAAACCGGAACGATTCCTTGTCCTGAAAGCCAGTTCCTGGAGGCAACGACCTCTATCGAGGACCGCTTCGCTGGTTTGCCCTGTTAATATTATAACCTGAATTCAGCCTAAATTTTTAGCCCAAGCTCCGTCAGCAAATAGTTGTAACAACTTCCTGGAAGACATGTTGGAGGCGACGACTCGTTCACGAGGCCGTTTCGCATGCTTCTTGTAATAATTAAGCCAGCTAAATAGCGTAACTATATCCAACCTGGCCGTGCCAGATTACATATTATTGTAGCCCGGCACATCGCTAATCTTAGAGGCCGTTTAAAGTTGCTTTTAATATTTGTTGACTACAGAGATTTACTCACCGATCAACCAAGATCCTACAGCATCCCAGGAGGGCAATCGCTGTGCGGACGTTTTCCCGACGTCCACTCTAGACTCGAAGCTGAGCCCTAGGTGGAATCCACCGTTGACTTCTCATTCTTTCACACCCCGCACAAACACAACACCAACTTCACAGGGGGCTTGCCATGACCCGGTGTTGTAAGTAAATAACCCTGACATAGCCGAATTAACCTATATTTGCAGTTACACGTGCCTTTGACATTGTGACCGAGATTCAAGTTTAACGGTTGGCATCCCTTGGGACTAATTTCGACGGCCCGATTTCCTGACCAGTGGCGTCCCGTCGATCTACCAGGGCTCAAGCTGTAGGGCCACGAACGCACGGACGTATGACGGGCTGCAGTGACGCTAGGTTTTCGCAACAGGACGTCTTGTATAATTACCAATTTTATTGTAAAATACATTTTACTATGTTTGTAAATAGATTTTGAACTATAATTAAACTGTCTAAAATTATCATGGTGTTTGTTTGCTGGTCTCGTAGTGTATATCTGTCTGAACCAAATTAACTCTGACTGAGAGAGCTACCCGATGGTGATTAATTAATTCAACGCCCTTATTAGCAGAACGGCGGAGTGTTACATTATAACCACGGATATGATTGACCATCTAGTTTATTTTATTTTTGATCTCTATACCGGGTGTCCATTCTCAAAGTCAAACATAGGCAATTAATATTAGTGCATTCGCTCGTTCTTCATTGAAATAATTCATTTTTCTGTAGATCATTTTAACAGACGCTGACAGAAAATATCTGATATACGCCCACTAATTACCAATTTTTTTACAAATCCTATCGAACTTGAAAAGCTAGGCGTGGCATATTTAAAAATTCCCAAGATTTAAATTAGTATTTTAAAATAAAAATCGCATCTTGAATATTATTATTGGTATCATTTGATGCGTAATAATTTTATCTTTCCGTTGATACCATTACCTTCCCTGTAAGTTGAATTGGCGAGCAGGAATCGGCAAAAACGTTCAATACAATGTTAATTGTCTATGTTCGACTTTGAGAACGGACACACGGTATAGAACAGATGTTCTTAGGAGGAAGGATATAATTTTATTCGCAACCATATATGTAATAAGATCATTACTGAACTTTAAAAGGTTGGAAAATGAGCTATTCCCAACTTGTAACTTTCCAACCGGTCGGAAAAGTGATTGCCGTCGCAGCGGTTGAAAATGAATCCATTCCCGACCGCTGAGTAGGTAGGGATACTGGGAATCTCGTTCATCCATTCATGCGCCATCCATTCCCGACCGTAGTGTAGGTAGGGACACTGGTAATTTCGTTCATCCATTCATGCGCGTCACAACCTGTCGTATAATATAATAATTTTTTCAATTGTTTAGAACAAAGTGGTTGCGAATAAAATGGTATACATACCACGGTGAAAAGTTTCATTCCTGTCTCGAGATAAAGTTCACCTCGACGCTACGCGTCTCGGTTAACTACTTAATCTCTTGACAGGAATGAAACACTTTCCACCTCGGTATGTTAATATACTATAGTTTTGTTAGAGTTAAGTCTTATTTACATTTTATTTTTGTACTCTTACGAAATTAGGATGTAGAATTTCATTTAATTTTGTTAGATTGCTATTAGAAAATAAATTTTGCTGTTTTAAATTAATCTGTTAATCTTCTCACGGCGTGCAGTGCCGCTGCGCGCCCGGTCATGTGATTTTGCAAAGCGCGCTGGCCCGAGGGTTAAATTACTGACACATGGTGTAAGCTATTTGGTATTAATAAAAACTCATTATTTTCTAAAGGCTTTTATTTTTAAGCATGACGCAAATTCACAAAATTGTTCTAAATAAATAATAGTAAGTTAAAATTAAAAACAAAATGTTAAAATAATAGTTCTAAGTTCTGCATCCAAAACAATCCCAGTAGCGGTATTTTTTCTCATCATTTCGTGTGAATCCTGCTGAGCTTCGTCAAACACTTCAGCTATTGAAAACGCACACTATTTAATGGTTAATGTTATTAAGTAACATAAAACTCCATATGAAAGCAAACGCACTTGCTTTTACAAAGTCATAAAATCTACAACAAACCCAATACACAACAAGGATATAATAAACAAAAACTTTATCTAATTTTCATGTTTTCGTATACATTCTTCAAAAAGTACAATAATTAGGCAAGTATGTATGAATATTACATTAATAAATGCTCATTCATGATAAATATATATCATTTGTAAAGGCAAAAATTAAAACAAGACAACAACACAATATTATAGTAGTATCTGCAGTATACTTGCAAGTTGCACTTGAAACATCAGCATTACTATTCTCTACAAATAGCTTCACAACAAATTCTCGCCGGGGTACAATCCGAATAACGCAACAATTAATTACTATATCCTAATTGTAGTATGATACCATTATTACCTATTATTCCTTAAAACACTTTTGTCTTTACAAGACAAAAATCTGCGAGGTATAAATGAAAAATAAAACATGCATGTCCTACGTTCTCTGGCAGTATTTAACATTAATATGTTAATATAAGTTATACTAATTGTACCCCACATTAAAACTAAGTTAGTGAATATATACAATACCTAAAAATTAATATTTGTTACAAAATCCAGAAATTTTTACAAAATACACAATAATTCAAAACTATGTCCCTTTTGAAGGCCCACTGCTTCCGTTAGTAATTTCTTAGAAATCCGAGCAGCGGTTTTAACAACAATTGTTTCGCGTCGTTATACCTAACGTGGAAGCGAGTAATTTAATATAGAAGATATATACAGCTTTGTATATAAAAACAGTCATTACACTAAGAGTTGCTTCGCTTAACTAAACCTGGATAAATCCTACACAGTACGTGAAAAATATCACAAATTTATGCATTAAAAGTTCATTTTTTAAAGTAGTTTACTTCGTCTCGACATTCAATATGTAAGTACGGCCACTACTAAAAAAGTTTGCACATTAATCGCCGCCTCATTTGCCAACAGCTCGATCTTACCTTTTAGTCTAAATTTTCATAACTGTAAGTCACTGCATGGGGGCAACACTGCTGATGCTACCACTAATATGTGCCGAGCTGCCGAGCGTGGAAGACAAGTCTTGAAAACTGAACTGTGGAAAGTAGGGCTCTTCCTGGATCGCTCCCAGAGGGCCAGACTGCTCAGGCGGTGTAAGTTCTACACTTTCACCTGTGAATTCAGAGTCGAAGTACCTGGTGTCTATATCACTTGTCACTTGGGGCTTAAACGGTGGGGGGATCTATTTAAAAAAATTGGCTTTAGTAGTCGTTTTCTCACCTTCTTCTGAACCTACCTTTTCTGCTCAAGATCTCTCCAGTTAATGCAGGCAAAGAACGGATGCACCATTATTTCTTTGGCATCGTCTGGTCCGCCTCCAAGTCGCTGCGTGGGATCCTTTATTAAAAGTCCCCCTAGTAAGTCTCTCGCCTCGGAGCTCAGAGTTCGTGGAAATTTGACTTCCTCCATAATTATTAATGTAAATAAGACGTCATGATCTCTGTTGTAGAATGGTAATCTTCCACACATCTTAAATAAAAAAAAGTGTGTAAAGGTTTAATTAGTATAATTCTGTTAGCTTTGACTGTGATGTGTATTATTCAAAATTGATTTGTTGCAGAAGATCTACATTCCACATCACATATAAAAAAAACTCCAATGGGTTGGAAACATTTGATAATGCCAAGTTACCATAATATAATTATTTATGTACCAACTCGTAATAAAGTGTCCAATATGTATTTCACAAATAAGTTTATTAGAAAGACGTATTTAAATAATAAGCGTAGGGCGTCTTTCCATTCAGAATTGTGGGCCAAATAATTACCGGCTAAATATTTAGTGACAAAACAATAGTCGTGTTGGTAGTAAAAAAATCACTAGGGACAATCTTCACCATACAGTTATGACAAAGGTAGTCATATCTGAAAACCCGTGGTAAGAACAGAGATAACCAATTCCCATGACAGCTGATGTAGTTCTGTCAGTCAGTTTATGTTTTCATATTAAAGCACCTCGTGATAGTGAAAAGTGTTTTGTGTTTGTGTGTGCAATTTAAATTTTATAGAAGAATTTCATTATGGAACAACAAAAGAAGAAAAGGGAGCGAACACCAAATTTTACTGAACTAGAAACACGTATCTTGTAGATATTGCAATAAAATATTCTAACATTGTGGAAAACAAGCGCACTGACGCAGTTACATGGAGAGAAAAACTAACCATTTGGCAAACCATTGCTGCAGAATTCAACGCCTTGATGGGCACTGTAAATAGGACAGCAAAAACTCTTCGTCTAAAATATTACTGTATTAAACAAAGTATTAAAAAAAAGAAACAAAAACCAAGGTTGAAATTTTCAAGACAGGAGGAGGACGACGTGCTCATACTGATCACCTAACTGAATACAAAGAAAACTTAATGGGTTACATGAACTTCGGCATAAATGGTTTACCATCGCAAAATTATTCTGATATTGTTACAGCAGGTGTGTACACATAAAATTGCTTTATACAGTGTGCACCAAAAGTATGGAACATACCAAATAAAACTGAAATAAATGTTTTTTTGTAAAAATCCCGAAACACGTCAATTTTCTTGTTTAACAATACACATCGAAATGTCAAAATCATTTTCCGAAACTCATTTGTAAGTGATGACGTCATTAGTATTTTTTTTAATTGTCAACCCCCATTTTTTTAAAATTTTTGATAGATCATTCAATTGTTTAAATGACAGTATAAAAATGTTGGTACCTTACATAAGAAAATTTTCGAGAAATAAATTATTTAATGTTTAATAAACGCCTTTATTGAAAACCACAATAAACAATGAATACACAGAATATTTTAATGTAAAAGCAACTGCAGGTATCAAAGTAAATGCTCAAAATTCCATCCATTCACTTCTTGACAATAAGCAAGTCTATCCACATATTCTCTTAAGACATTATGGATAACATCTTCAGTAATTCTTTGAATTTCCTGTCGAATACGATTTTTCAGATCTTCGATGTCTTACGGTCTAGTAGAATATACTTTTGATTTTAAATAGCCCCATAAAAAATAACCTCAACCCATATTTTTACAATTTCTGGACTTCATGCTCTTTTTTGAAGTATTGTAAGACTGGGATCGGATTCCTCTTATAGGACTCGTTCCTCATGGTAAGTTTCGAAGCTCTAGCACGGATATTTCCTTTGCAACACTAACCTGACCTTTTTTAGGCTGCGGGAACTGGCTCGGAACAGCTTCTCCTGATGCTCGGTGCTAGAAGCAAAACCCTAGGATGCTGGAACTGCTGCGGTGTACTCCTACACTGCGTGCGGACGTGGTGCTACCAAAATTTCAAACGCCCGACCTCAATTGTGGTCAAAATCTGATGATCGTAAACTTCTCGTCGTTGGCGAAGTGGTTTGGAAGGTGGTCGCAGATGAAAATAATTTTTAGGTGACGGATTTTCACACCCACATTCTCACATATGCACTACGAACTCCTGATCACGATGGTATAATTATTTTTAATTTATTTCAATTGTAAATGGCTTCAAACTCAATTAAGCTGGAGGATAAATTCGACTGTCATGAAATAATTTTTATTCAATTGTTTTCTTTTTTGGTAGTTAACAATAATTGCTTATCTAAATTCATAATTGTGGATGTTAACCAAGTACAAATCAGTCACTTATAAACTAAATTTTAACTTATATTATAAAAATGTACAAAATCTTAATTCTAAAATTATTGTTTGTTCACATTCGTATTTAAACTAGGTTATAGCGCCACTCACTATGTTTTATTTGGATTGTCTGTTCACTTATGTCACTTCACTGACTCATTTTTTTAAACACCAATCTCGTTCATTTCCTGTTGTGTGAATTTCTTGTATTTTATAATAATTGTCTGCTTTTCCCCATTGTTCAAATATTACCCTTCCATTTTTTTATAGCCTTATTCGATCTAGTATTGTGCTCTCTTTGCACTGTATTAAGAACATTCTGTCCTTCTTACCTTTATTTAAAAAGTTCATAGAACTGTACTTATTCAATTATACTGCCATGTAAATTTATTTAACACGCATGTAATAAAACCCTTTGGTGATCGATTTGTTGAATTTTGATTGACTTTACTTTGCACCAACCTCTTAATTTATGCTAACTGATATTTCTGTGACTCTAATTTACGAATTCAGCTCTGCCTTATTGCCATTTATTCTGAAGTAATTCCATTTAATATCGGCAATGCTTTACCAATGTAGTTATGAAAATTTCTGATTTAACTTCTTGCAGTTGCCTGATTTACCCCAGCTCTATGCTTTATTGACTTGCTTTATTTATCTATGCTGCAAGCAAAGTTGAGTAACGGGCTAAATACCATCTCAGTATGTATAAATAACTATTAAAAAATTATAACAAAGTTTGAAAATAATTAACTATTGTTCTTCTGACTGCATCATCTTGCCTTACAGCAATCACAGCTTCCCTGGGTAGTTGATAGTTTACTTCAGGTTCTGGCTCGTTTACATCTTCTGTTAGTCTATCGTTGTTTTGACGAGCAAAATCGTGCAAAACAGCTGCTGCAACTATTATTGCTTGTGCTAAAGGCAACCGGCATGGTATGCCAAGAGACAGAATAGGAAAACGACGTTTCCAAATGCCAAATGTTCTTTCGATCACATTCCTAGTCCTTATCTGAGCTTCATTATAAAGATTTTCAGCATCTGTTTGTGGCTCATCTAGGGGTGTTAACAAATAGGGAGGAAAGAGGGTAGCCACTATCGCCCACCAGTAATGAGTCCCCCACTTCACCAGTTTCAAATAGCATCCTAAGTGCAGAATTATTAAATATGTGGGTATCGTGGGCTGAACCTGGCCACCGTGCCACTATATCAGTAAAACAGCAATTTGCATTGCAGACAGCTTGGACATTCACGGAAAAATAGCCTTTTCTATTTCTAAAATTCTCTGCTTTCTGGTCCACCAGGTGATTGCAGTCTAATACCACGAGATAAAAAAAATGATTCTGAGCAGGCCTTGATACGTGTTATATGTTTGGCAGTACTGAAATGTATTGTCAGTGTATGTCAAATTCGAGATTAGTAGGTTAGGTTTTGTTTGTTGTTTGACACAGACTGATGTAAAACTTAACCTGCAAATCTCGAATTTGATATAGACTGACAATACACTTCAGTACTGCTAAACGTATAACACATATCACAGCCTGCCCTAATTGGTTTTTTAATTGATCTGTTGTTATAATTTTTCCAGCTGTTGATTTATGTATGCCACCAAAGTCGGCAATAGAAATGTAGAAACTTCCGGAAGCTAGGAATCGTAATACCAGAAGTAACTGCGATAGTGGTGGAATGGCGTTATTCCTAACAATATTATACAATATAATTATGATCAATATTTAGTAGCTTATTCTTACACCTACCTCTCAGTACGATGTTGTAGCCTGTCTTCAATTTGCCGCAATATATGCCTCACTAGCCTTTGACAGCCTGAATCTTCTAACGAATTCATTATCATCCTAATTATTTAAATTTTCATTTTCTAACAACTCCTCAAAATCTTCAAACATGCCCATCTTTTATAATGTTTTTAATAAAAAATGACAAGAAATTATTGTTTTTAACCTCAAATATAAATAATGACCAAACCTGCATCAATATGTTTTGAAAGTTCAGCGCAGTAAATATTTGATATTCGACTAATTTCACCAATGGTCGCCTATTTATGAGCAAGATAAAACGTTATTAGGTAGTTGAACTAGCTAATAAGTTATTTGCCAAATACTGAGCCTTATGTAGCCAATAAGAGTTATTTGGAGGTGGAAAGAGAATTTCAAAAGTTATTTGTCAAATACATTTATTAGGAAGTGGAAAGACCGGGCCTTAATCTTTAAAGTTTCAAAAATTATAAGTTTTCTTTCATCTATATAAGTTGAAACAATTCTTTGGCTCCGCTTATTTGTTTCGCCATTTACCCATCTATTTCAGGCCAACCTGTATATTTTTACTTGAATTATAATCCGTTGTATTTCAAATTATTTCAAATTTTTAGTCTGCTCACTTTGTACAGATTCTGGAAAGTCCGTATTGCTCGTTATCGCAACGCTCCAGCCTTCAGCTGTTTTTCGCTTGTTGGCTGATCTGCGGGCATTCTTTTCCTGCATTTTGACGAAGCAACTCGCTTCTAAGAAGGCATTATGTGTGCTTATTTCGCCACGACAACTAATTTCGTTTCCAAGAGCGGATAATCCGAATCAGGTACGATGGCGCTTTTCTGTTTGTTATTCCCATAGTAATTACATTTTCTTTAGCTCTTAAATAATATTGTAAAACCGGAAAATTCAATCTGGGACGCTAGGCCGCCGTGCTGCTTTAATTTTTGACTCCGCCGGATGTCCAGCCTTAATGCTTCAACTTGGGAAGTGATTCTGCTTCGATCACGGGCCCATTAAGGGAACTCCTGGCTGTTTGGTATAGCAACCCCTGACCAGTTTTTCCGTCAGTGATTAGCGAGTGCCAGGAACTCAAGGTTAGTGCCGCCCTTGGCGGTAATCAGTATATTGAAAGCAGATGGTTGCCCCGGCCTTCGAATTGATTTGGCTCGGCTGTTTACAATTATTTTCAGTTTAATTATATTTAATATTTGGAATTTGAATTCCGAAACCAACCACAGTCAAGATTCGCATTCACAATCACTGTCATTACTTAATTATATAGTTCAATTTAATACATGCTTTTGTTTGATATGTATCTGGTTATTATTATATTTAATCTTGATCAATATTAAAGCTGTAATTTTGGTGTTTAATAGATCCTTTGTAAAAGGAGCATTCACGCCTTTTGAATTCAATAACCTGGGTAGAAAGGTTTAACGATATGAGAGTGATAAGCTTATGCCTTGAGTTATTTGGTAATTACAATTAATTTGAGAACCTGAAAAGGGTTTCTAACCTTTGTGCGTGTCGCAACCTTCAATATATTTACACCACTGTATTATGATACTTTGTTTGTGATTAAATTACTTTCAATGGTTACTGTTGACTTTACAAGACGACTTATTTTTTTATTATTAAATAAATGCTAGTCGCTTGTAGTTATTATTTTGAATTATCTGTAATCTTTGGCGCCCAATTTTTTTGAAGATATTGCAGGGATACAGCTGGTGATTAGAACCCACGACTTAATCGCCGAAATTTGAGTTAGCTAGATCATCGCGGTAAGTAAAGAGTTTTCAGAGTTGCCGTGGTGTACAAACTGTAGGGGGGTTGATCTGCGATTTTTTTTACTACCATCGATTATTTTAATTAATCAATCGCAGGTCGGCTTCTTTATCGTTTCAAAGTGTACTTGAGAGTCTTCACAGAAGATAGTAATGGGCCCCCAAGCACACTTTTATAGCGTATGATTTTTGAAGTAAAATATAGAAGGCTGACCTAAAGGCAAGAGAAAAGGTAACAATGCATGACTGCCTGTTGCGATGAAAATAGGTGCAACACCGTAGGTGGAGTGTCTATTTTCAGGAGCAATAGACGACAGTGCTTTCCCAGCCAGTATTATCGACGCAAAGGAACTATATACAAAATACATTTTGCATGACTAGTAAAGTATTAAAGCGTTAATTTTTTTCTGAATTCACTGTAGGTACATTTCAATTAAGCAAGCAATTAACTTTATATGCGAATATAATAATAATCCTTTATCTAATAGACGTGTCTGTCCGGGACGCTGTTTTGTCTGTCTGGGACGCTGTTTCAGCAGCCAAACCGTAAGAGATAGAGAAAAAAGTTATTAAAGTTATGTTTGGAATGGTCATGTCAGGTCAAGAACCGAATTTCAGTCTCTAACACTAATTATTATCGTAATCATGATATAAATACAAGGGTATGCTCGAGCGCAGCTTTTCTCAACGACCAATGAGAAAGCGTGAACCAGACTACGTCATCAATAGGTGGCAATTTGAAAGTTATGTTTTAAAAGTCGTATTTTGCATTTGTAGTGGGTCAAGTTAATGGTGAAATGGAGGGAAATCGTACGCAATTGTAATAAATGCTATTTTTCGTGTGAATAATACGCGGTTTTATTGATTCTCGTACATTATAACTCTTTTCCGCACACAGGAGAAAAACCTTATAGTTGTTCTAACGCGATTTAGTTGGACATGCAAAAATCCACACAGGAGAGAAACCGTATAAATGAGGTTAGGGTTATCGACGTGCAATGCGTGCAACCATCGTCCAACATGCCGAAGCCCTCCTGATATACCCGAGACCATGATAATCATGCCCGAGACCTTACGAATGTGACGTCATGTGGTTCACCTGCGCAGTGGGTTACCATCTCTCGAGCATACCCTTGTATTTATATCATGATCGTAATTATCCTAATCTGAACTTTTTAGGTTAGATTCTAGGCAAATTTTATCAAGGCGAATGCGACTGGTAGTTTGCTACCAACAATGACGTCATATACGTACGTGTGGTGAATACGCGTTCTATTTGCAAAACGGTCTTTTTTGTTTTATTAAATGAGACATTTGTCTCACTGGACTGCTAGTAATAATATAATAAGCTATTACATACAATTTACAAACATAAGTGTAACTATTCATTTCACTTGCACCTAATCCCTAATGGGATTGTATTGTGCACCTGCGGAAGTTTTAAGGTATAAAGACTGTTCATGTTTAGTTCTAATTTTAGTTTAACAGAATGAGGTTATAATGTACAATAGTTTATATGATTATAATTAATGCGTCTTTTAATCGGTTTGCATTTTCAAGAACAAAGGTAGATATCTTTTTAGATAATAGGTTGTAATTATTAATTTGTTTTAATTCTATCGGTACGAAATTGAAGAGCTTTGAGACAATATATCTAATAAATCTTTGTTGTAAAGTGAATTTTGTATTGGGAACATTAAGATTGTCAATTATTTGAGCTCGAGTGTCATATACTCTATTTACTTGACATCTGCACTGTCAAACTGACATTACGTTTTTCACATTTTAACAATCAAATTACTGTACAGTCTAATAAAAAACACATTATTTTTGAGGTATAGTCAAGACATTTTTTTTAAATTTGACACTGACAGTGCAGATGTCAAGTAAATGGAGTATAGATGTGTGATACTTTAGTTTGTAATGTAGGGTTAGTGTAATGTAGGGTTAGTGTAATAAAATTTTATGACTTTTAGTCCACCTACATCTAGCAATCTGGCTTCAGAGAATAACAATTCAGTAGAATATAGTTTATTTTTATAAAGCATGACTTTTATTATATGTTTTTGTGCTACTTGTACGGTAATTAACGTTCTTGAATATGCACCTCCACAAACTATGATTCCGTATTGTAGTATAGACTCTACTAAAGCTTTATATGTTGAGATTAGTATATTTTTATGTAGTATTGATCGTAATTGGTAAAATTTTGTCGGGCCATTTTTAATTTTTTTTTTAATTCCTAGAGCTACATTACCATTTCGTATAGTTTTGGGACAGAGCTGGCGAGCCTGCCTGTATATCGGGGCCATCTTAGATATGATTTATCGCATAGCACTTTAGCTTCTCGCATCAAAGAAAAATTCAGGCACGAGCATGGTCTGGCTACATTTAAAGGTTTAGCGCACCGCGCCAATCTTTACATTGTTGTTTTATGCAGCTGCGTGTCCTTCAGTTGTAAGAACGTCTATTTTCGAATTATTCAAAATTTAGCCCATGAGAGCAAGTGAAATGCCCAAATTCAAACTTATAAAAGCATCTGTCGATCTCTATCGCACCAAGATGGCTTGTTGTCACCGGGCAAAATCCCTGGCTTCCTATTGGTTACATCTGGCACGTCGCAGACAGAGCGCCAGCGGGTGTGCCCTCTCGAGGGATTGCGACCGCTGGCGTGTTACATTATTAGATTTGGGTCCGATGTTTCATTTTGTGCTGTTACAGCGAATATTGATACTGTGAATTTTGTGACTTCGATTCCGATTGTGAGAGCGTGAGGTGGCTTTCTGTTTCGCTGGTGGAGTGTGTGTTGGTGCTTGCTTATCCGGATGGCCGTCAGCTTTGCATCAGTGTCGTAGGGCCGAGATTAGGCCCATTTTTCCCTAAAAGGGGATCAAACTAACAGATCTTCCGCAAGTGATGCCCCGATTGCCACGCCTTCGTTCCTGCGTCTGTTGCAGTAGGCACGCCGTTAGCTGCCGTCTCGCCCACGCTTGGCAGGCTCCCAAAAAAAGGTAGCATGTGTGCATGTAACTTGAATATTTTTGTCGCTAACTTAATGTATTCTGGCCGCTAGCATTTATAATTCATCACCTGTTGTTTGTGTTGGCCTAATTTGAATATTTTCGTCGCTTTGCGGCTTAGCCTTTGTCAATTAGAGATTCACGTAACTGGCCGATCAAGTACTGTTGGATAATTAGATTCACGTAACTGGCTTACCACAGCTTGTTGTAATTTAAAAAGTATGATGACCACTTATGTATAATTAGGGATAAAGCACCTCCCAGCTGGGGCTCTAGATTTAGGTGTAGTTTAATATTTGTAGGCAATGGGCCGCCACGGCCTGTGAAAGCCTTATATATATATATATTAATCTTTATAGTCCTGTGTATCACCCAGTTTACATGCGTCAGACCAATAGACGAGTATTTCAACTAAGGCCTTATAATTACAACGAATCTGTGCATGCCCTTTTCAGGTTAAGGTTATTGTGTAAAGATTTATGTACGGCGAAGCCTGAGCATTGGAGCATCACAAGTAAGTTTGGCGACGCTTGCCGCTGCCCGCTGCAGCGACGAGGCCGTGAGGCCGAGTTCTCGTATTACAGCCCGCTTGACCGTCAAGGTTCGGCTAAACGTGGGTTCCCCCTGATTGGACCTTGTGGCGCCCTTTTCTTTTGCCCTATACATACCGACATTTTACCAAGAAGAGCTGTTCAGAATTGGAAATTATGGCCCCATACAAAATTTCATGAACTCAAACCGTCATTTTTAATAAATACAATTTTAATGGTTTAATTTAAGTAAGTAGATCTTCCTGAAATTTTGTATAGGGCCATAATATAGGGCCTCCGTGGTTCTGCCAAGCGTGAGATCCAAGTCTGAATCCCGTGGCGCCCATTTATTTTGCAACACCCTACACATATCATCACACTGGCCCTATGGTGTACCATTTCTAGGACCACGCCCATCTACCTGAGTGTATCAAGCCGTGGTTATTGGCCTATTTTTGAGATTTTTGTCGATTATACCACCTATAGTGAACTCAATCCGGGGACACACTGTATATGTTGAACAGTGGCACTTTATACGATTGCAATTCATATGTAAAATTAATTTGTTGTAGCGAGGCTGTCTTGTTATGTTAAGTGAAAAGGTTATATATTTAGTTTTATCTTTGTTTAATGTAAGCAAATTTACGTTTAACCAACATTTGACCGTGTACAGTCCATCTTCTGCTTTTTTGGCAACATCATCCCAGCATTCATCGCTAAATATTAATACCGTGTCATCAGCATATGAAACAATTTCACCCCAGTATCACACAACAATAAACTATTGATGTAGATTAGAAAAAGAATTGGACCAAGAACAGTTCCCTGTGGTACGCCACAGGTTACTAATTCTTGTTAACTAACCGTATTATTAATTTTTGTGGCTTACTTTCTGCCCAATAGATAACTTAAATAGTTCTAAAGCTATTCCTCTTACGCCATAGTTTTCTAATTTGTTTAATAAAATGTTATCTCAAAGGCTTTCGCCAGATCTAAAAACATTGCAATTATTTTCTGTTTTTTGTTTAATGCTGTATATATCTTATCAGCTACATGAAATATGGCGTCTTCTGTTGAAATTTTTTACGGAACCCAAATTGTTGTGGGGATATAACACTCTGTTTGTTAAGAAAATTGTATAGTCTCTTTGTTTTTTTCAAATATTTTTGCTACTTGGCTGGTTACTGAAATAGGCCTGTAGTTTAGTCATGGTGATTACCTGATTTATAAATGGGTGATACTGATGATCAAACTGTAGATCATCTGATTTATAACTGTAAAATTTTAAAAGTGCAGCGACGAATTTTAAGACATAGTATAATAATCAAGGGCGGCGACTGGCCCGTTAATAAAAAATTACTTGTAAATACTTACCTAAGAGAATTTAATTTTTTTGTCAAAAATATAGACTGGGAAAAATTATAAAATAGTAAATAGATACATATATAGCTTCAGTTGTAGGTAACAATCAGTTAAACATACTTTCGTAAAAGAATTTCATATAATTGTTAAAAATAGAATTTGTAAGTTATAAGTAGTTAAGTTACCAGGAATTAGGCATAGTTTTCATATAATCAGAGAAGTAAATTAGAGCAGATAGTTGTAGTATAGTTTTAAAACATTTATAATGTATGATTAAAAAACGAATGTTGCATATAGGCATATAGTATTACATATATGTAATGGAATATGCAGAATAAATGAAATATATTTAAAAAAAAAAAAAAAATGGGTGTAATAACAGATTCCTTTAAAATTTCTGGAAAAATACTAGGGATGTCGGCGGGTACCCGGGTACCCGGGCCGACCCGGGTAATAGTCGACCCGGGTATATTTTTAGGACCCGGGTACCCGACTAGTAAATTATGTAATTTCCAGTAAGTTCGCCTTTTTCGGAGATGATAAAAAATTAAAACAATAGAAATAAGGTGTAGAAAAACATAACCATGCAGTCAGTAATAACGAGAATCACTCCATCCCATACCACATACCGCATAATGTATTTGGTTACTTATAAGGCAATAAATCCGCTTCACGGAAATATTCAACCCCGCAATAGTACCATTAAATCGCGTCAGTATGGGATGAAGTAACATAAACATCCTCTGTGTGATGTTAATGCTGATGCTGCTACCAATTTCGGACAAAAAGTCACGTACTTGAATTTGATAGCACTTGGAAGTGTGAAAATATTTAGGAATAACAGACGACTTGCAGTTTGAATTGGTGAGTAGGTACTATTTCAATTTAGTTCAGTTTAAAACTCGCGGTGTAAATGTGCGTAGAGTATAGAACTTGAAGATTGTGTAAAACTACGAAAGTACGATAAAATAAGAAACAATGTCATCAAAAAAATCGGCTGTGTGGAAATATTTTCATTCGCCAGAAAATAATAAGGCAAAATGTAAAATCTGCCAAGTTTTAATTAATTACGCGGGTGGAAGTACGAGTTCTCTTTTGAAACACGTAAAAAGTGTGCACAAGAACATAAATCCAGACTCGGCGACTCCTTCAACATCTAGTGGGTTAACAAAATTTGGGATAACAGTCGGAAAACCCTGCGGTGTAACACGGAAGATGGAACTAAACAGACTATTGTGTGATGTTGTTACTCAAAATGCTTTACCGATTTCTTTTGTAGAATCAAAATCAATACGTAATCTTTTGAAATATGCGGAACCTAATTATAAGTGTATAAGTTCGGAACACGCAAAAGAAATTATAAAACTGGAGGCTGAAAATCTGAAAACACACATTAACGAAAAAATTGCGAAGTGTGAAGTTACCGCACTAACAACGGATAACTGGACTTCTGTGAACAATGAGAGCTTTATGGCAGTCACTGCATCGTTTATCGACGAAAATTGGTGCCTTCAAAGCCCGGTTTTAGCAACTCGAAATTTACAGGAACGGCACACTGCAGAGTATCTCGCACAAGAGTTAAAACAGGTAATAGAAGAGTGGGAAATTACAAACAAGGTAACTGCTATTGTCCATGATAATGCGGCGAATATTAAGGGAGTTGCCAAAATAATTTGTGATAAATGGTGGGACATAGGATGCGCTGCACATACCCTCCAGATTTGCATTAATCACGCTATGGGAACTCATAAAATTACAAACAATATTATCTCCAGAACTATAAATGCAGCAAGTAGATTAGTGGGGCATTTTCACCACAGCCCAATGGCAACTCAAGCGCTACTCAAAAAACAAGCAACCATGGCAGAGGCAGGAAGTGCACCTTTAAAGTTGATTCAGTATGGACGCACACGGTGGAATTCCATATATGATATGTTCGAGCGTTTGCTGCAACTTCGTTGGCCACTAACAGCTGTGCTCAGCGATAAAAATATTGTAAAACTTTCAGATGCTAAGACACTCGATTTAAAAAGTGAAATGTGGACTTTGATAGAAAACATTTCACCAATTCTAAAGCAATTAAAAATAGCGAATACGCTATTGTGTACACAAAACAACGTTTCTATTTCTTGCGTCCTCCCGATTATCGACACTCTTCTTAAAAGATATCTTGCAGATGACAACAATGACGAAGAAGTAATAAAAATTTTCAAGAAGGACCTAACAAAAATGCTTAAAGAAAGATTTGCTCCAAAAGAAAATAAAATTTTGGCATTGGCTTCAGCCTTGGATCCTCGCCATAAAAAACTGGAATTTCTAACAGAAGATTTTAGACCTGCTATATACGCAGAATTAGAAAATAAACTCCTACACTTAATGGCAGAAGGTCCAAAAGAAGTTGAGATGCCTGATGTGGCTGATGTTGAAACGGCATCTCAACCAACATCTATGTCAAATGAGGAGGAATTCTTCTTTGGCAGTTCAACATCAGGGAAAATTACGGAAAGTCTACCAAAGAAAACCGAACTAGAGCAGTACCTGAGTTTGCCGTGTGCGAACATAATACAAACTGAACCGCTAAAATGGTGGAATGATCACCAGATCCAATTTAAGTATCTTTCAAAAGTGGCTAAACAATACTTGTGTATTCCCGCTACATCAGTGGAATCTGAGAGACATTTTTCCGCCGCCGGGCGTACAGTTACTAAAATAAGAAATCGCTTAGCTCCAGAAGTGACGGAAACTTTATTGTTTGTGAACAGAAACAAAGAATATTAACTTATTATTATTAACCAATGAATAACCGGGTTGTATATATTTTTACTCGAATTTTATTCTAAGAATCCCTTCTAATGTGATCCAGTCATTACCGGGTGAGTTCCATCTACTAACTTATTGCTTAATGTATTTATAATCCTTAGCATAAGAAGAAAACGCAGCACTGCATCGACTATTTTTTGTTTTGATTTGGTTTTATTTTCATTATTGACTGTTTAGCTAATAGCCATAGATGATCGTCCGACGGCCGGGTTAGCTGCACGACTTTATTATTTTAGATTATTACGTGCCACTCGATTATTTTAGATTATTACGTGTCACTCGTAAGTGCGTCATAACTTGAAGTGCCCGTTGATTGACGACGGTCACCGATTAGCAAGTTTTAACTTCTTTCTTTGATTTTTATTTCATTAATCGACGATAATTAAAAATAATATACATATATGTATAGCTGGTGTTTTTCATCTTGAAGTAGAGTGCAAATTTAAAGAAATTGTAGCTACTTCAGATATTGACATATATACGCTAATATATTTTTTTATATATTTCGGGTACCCGAGGGTACCCGGGTAGTGTTTTCGGGTACCCGGGTTTCATTTTAGACCGGGTACGACATCCCTAAAAAATACCGTTTTCATATGCAGAATTAATTAGAAACGTTAATGGACTTATTAGATGGGCTTTAAATGTTTTTATAAAGGAAACTGATATCCCATCCAAACCACAAGCCGAGTTGTTCTTCAAGCTAGTAATGTGTTCATCAATTTCTTGTTCGTTAACTGGTGATAAAAACAGTGAATTACGATGGTTAAAATATTGGTTAGCATTCGCGATAGTATTTGTGTCTCCTTTTGTATTGAATTTGCCATTGTCAAGCGAATAGATAAAAATATTCAAAACATTCATTTTCGCTTGTAAAATTAACATATTTTTTAGTTTACCACTGCCTAGTTGTTTGTGATTGTCCGTATTTTCATGGTATTAGATTTATAATAAAGTAGTGAAGTGGTCGGTAACCACTGACTTTGAAGTTATCTGTTGTTTTTTTAGTAATATGTGATCTAGGCATGTCTCCGTTTCATTATTAACTCTTGTGGGACGATTTATTACAGAAGTAAACCCAAAAAATATGACAACTTACTGTCAATGTCTGTAAATGAATTTTGATAAACAATAACACGAAACTAATAAGTGTAACGGTTACACTAACCAATTTAACACCATTAAATTAGTCTAAAATTTCAATTTGATTTGTTTTATAGCTCGAATCGCATCATTTGACTTACGCATGCAATAATCCAGATAACTGTAGCAATTATCCAAGTCTGGCTGCTTTTCGCTAACCGGATAATTTTAACAATGGTGAATTTTTAATAGATTGAGTAGAATGAAATGAAGGAGATCAAAACACAAAGAAAGATATGCCGGTAAATTAAACTCATGGCACAGAATAAAACGAAATTAAAACTTATCAAAGCCTTAATGCTTCACCTAGAGAATTATGAGCTATAGTCTGTTTTTTTGCTTTATGATTCAGAGCAGGCTTTGCATTTGCATTTTTGTAACAGTGTAGGTAGTTAGTGATAAAGGAAAAACACTATTTATGTCAAAAACCATTAGAACTGTCAATGTGTTAACTTATAAGCACTATTATACTTAATAAGAGCTAAAATTACTGAACCATTGACATTAAATAAGGTATTGCTTTATTTTAAGTACGTTTATTTAAGCGTGATTGATATCTAACTGTACAGAAACGTCATAAAATTTCTAGACATCTATCTTTTATGTAGTAATGTAAAAATAAATATATTATTAATAATTTGCTGATGATTTTTGTTTGTAGAACTGTGTTGTACAAGTTATTATTTATGCTAAACATATAACACGCCTTTCAAAATAAAGAGATAATACAAAATACCCTGGTAGAACCATTTTCAGAGATATAATTTACCAGAATTTAGATGGATACACTTCAGGATAATCATCCAGAATCTGATTCAAAAGAGGAATACAACTCGTCTTCCGATTCAGTATCAGATTCTTCCAACCTAATAATAACAGGAGGTATATCATCCACACCAATTTAACAATGTGCTCTGCCCAGTCACCTTATATTAGTAGTTCACAGTGTTCAACGTTTTTTTCCATATGTTTGCTGTACACAGTGATAGAGATTTAAGCCATAAATTAGCAATTATGTCTTTTGAGGGAGGCTGAGAATTTATGTCCTTATTATAATAGTTCTTACATAAACTCTATGCCAATTCAATTGGATTGTATTGACAGTGGTATGGAGGTAATCTAAGAATTTCATGCCCATGTCGTTTTTTGTCAATTAAGTATTGCTTTTGGTCAATATGTAAAGTAAAATTAAACTCCCATAATCGTCGCTTTATTATTTTGTCATCAAATTGTACGTCACTTTTAATTAACCATTTCTGTATTTGTAGTTTATTGGACGAGAAATTGGGTGGTTTATCGATAAGAACCAAATTATATGGTGCATTATCCATAATTAACACACATTTTCCATTCAATTTGGCCAAAGCAGGGATTAACTGTTTTTCAACATTGCCTAAAAATGTCACCATTGATACACTTATGATAGCCCCTGTCATTATTGTCCGAGTCCAACAGTAAGTCACATCCTGGTAAAGTTTCATCCAAAAACATGAATATACATTTTTCACTATAATTTCGAAATTGTAAATATTTCCTTTAAAAGGCAATCCGCCGAAATGATATGACTCTTCTCACACAGTTTTCTTCCATTCACAATTTTGTATTTATATCCCATATTTGTTAATGTGTAGTATAATTTTAAACGACTCCCAGTATAATTCAGTTCCTCCCTTGCACACAGCAATAAATTATCGAAAGTAAAAAATTACAAATTTTCTTCTTAATATCTTCCCTGAAACTCTGTTCCTCCCAAGTTAGAAATTCCTTTTCTTTATTCATATTATCATTCGGTTATTGCTGGAGTTGTGATTTTGCTTCGTTTCGATTTCTGTGTTGCATTCGAAATCTAGCATTATTAAGAAATTGTTAGAAATGTTATATCTGTTTAATTCTTAATACTTACATCGAAGCTTTGACCAATTCTTCCAACGATGGCTGTTTTACTTAAGTTACCATTGATATCTTTTATATTAGTAGAACGGCGTTTTATAGCCTCTTTGGTTTTACTATTACCTAATACTGATTTTTCTTGGCATTTTATTAAGATTTGCTGAAGTGTCAACTTGACAATCCCGGCGACCTGGATTTTGACATTAGTTATATTTTGTAACTAAACTGTTGTACACTGCTAAAATAATATAAATGCAAAGCCTGCTCTGAATCATAAAGCAAAAAAATAGACTATATATAGATAGAAAAGGAGTGTGTGGCAGGATAGGTTAGGACCGTCTCTGAAAAGTAAATTTGCGTGGCTGACCTTCCACATCCGCAAAATGTTTTTTCAACGCATCAGAAACGTACTTTTCATGAATGTAAAATAGCCGAAAATTCATCATTGATTCATCCAGTCTTATAAAAGAAAAGTTAAGCAAAGATGAAAAAAGCACAGAAAATATTTGAATCAATTATCCGGAAATTAACAAACATCGAAAATATAGTGGATTCTTCCAAACAGGAAGTATAATTTTTAAGAGAAAAATGTGGCATTAAAAGAAAATTCAAAGATGCATCATTCAAGGATAAGAAATGTAGAAAGAGAAATAAGAACAAAAAACCTAGTTTGTAAAGGAATAACAGATTCCAAGGAAGAAGGTTTGCTGTATGTTGTTTTATGATTTCCCCACGTGCCTGTGTATGCTTATTTTCAGGGTGAATTATACACTGTGTCAGATTTATATGCGGTGGAGCCTGGAAAGAGTTCTTAAGCGTCGCAGGTAAGTCAGGACGCTCGTTGCCGCACCATTGGGAGTCGTGAGGCTGTACACCTATATTCTATTCCCGTTTGGCCCCCGTGGTTCTGCCAAGCGTGAGATCCAAGTCTGAATTCCGTGGCGCCCATTTATTTTGCAACACTCTATACATATCGTCACACTGGCCCTATGGTGTTCCATTTCTAGGACCACGCCGATCTTCCTGAGCGTATCAAGCTGTGGTTGTTGTCCTGTTTTTGAGATTTCCCGGACATGATAAAGCAAGTGGCACTCCCGCACCTTTGAGTGTCTTTAAAACCGTTTGATATCGTAAAAGCATGTTGTGTTATTTGCGAACAATTCTGGTGATGGCTTCATCCTATAACAGGATAATCGTCGAGTACATACTGCAAATTTAACAACAAACTCCAGAAACAAGAAATCCAAGTGATGGGGTGGCCAGCCATGAGTCCAGACTTACATCCCATCGAACACGTTTGGGATTTACTCGACAGGTGTATTAGGAAGCGTCCTGCTGCACCTCACTGTTCAGGGGCTGGCTGAGGTCTTTTTGGAAGAATGGTGTAATTTACCGCAAGACATGTTAAGACGGCTTATTCGCAACATGCCTACACAATGCCAGGTTGTCATTGATGTTAATGGACTCGGTATACAAGCGCTAACAGAATTTCCATTACATTTTCAGTGATGAAACACACTTCGACTTTGGTAGTCTTTCCAATAGTTTGGTGTTACTCAAGAAAACCGTTAAATTATAGCATATTTGTTGTTTGTATATCTTGTTAAGTAATGTTGAAAGAACCATATACTAAAGTTGATACTTGCGTCTGTTGAGTAGTGTATATAAAAAGAGATTTTAGAAAAGCCAAACATCAAATTAGAGATGTTGGCGGGTACCTCGACCGACCCGGGTAATATTCAACCCGAGTATATTTTCAGGACCCGGGTACCTGACTAGTAAATTGTGTAATGTCCAGAAACTTAAAAACAATAGGAATAAGCTCTATAAAAACACAATAATGCAGTAATAACAAGAATCAACCCATCCCATACCACATAATGTTGATTCTTGTTTCATATAAAGCAATAAATCCGCTTCACGGAAATATTCAACCCGTTAATAGTACCATTACATCCCATCAGTTAGGGTTGAAGTAACATAAACATTCTCTGTGTGTGTGTTGATGCTGCTACCAATTTCGGATAAAAAGTTACGTACTTGAATTTGATAGCACTTGGGGAAGTGTGAAAATATTTACGACAGAATTGGCGAGCAGGTAATGTTTGGGCATTTCAATCCGTGTAGGAACATGGCCTGAGACAAGGCGAGTCAGCGTTGCCGAAATATCTCTTTCCAAAACCCAGTCATCTGGCACACCGTTAATGGTGTACTGGGTGATGTGGTTAGCACCACGCCTTCGATGACTGCCTTACTTTCCCTACTTTCACAACTATGGTTTCGGTACCCAATTTTTAAAAGCGACTGGGTGGGCCGCCCGCCAGTTGCCAGATGTGGGGATTGAACTGCGTAGCGCGGCACCTGATGCTCTAACCTCTCGACCACGCTGGCGACAGGCCAGTAGGTACTATTTCAAATTAGTTCAGTTTAAAACTCGCGGCATTAAAATATGTAGAGCATAGAGCTTGAAGATTGTGTAAAAGTACAAACAAATAACACAATATCATCAAAAAAATCGCCGGTATAGAAATATGTATTTTCATTCGCCAGAAAATAGTAAGGCAAAATGTAAAATCTTTGGGTACCCGGGTACTGTTTTTGGGTACCTGGGTTTGATTTTAGACCGGGTACAACATCCCTACATCAAATAAAAGAAGACATACTGCAGACATAAAGTACGTTTTTTTTTTCTATAATAACTGTCAAAGTGTTACAATGTTGGTAGATATGTGATTAAAACGCTAGGAAAATTTTATACCTCGTGTTGGTAGAACTTTTTCAAAATTATGGTTATGTGTCAATTTTGAATGTCAAAGTTTCTTAACACGTTGAGCGCCACGAGAAATTTTTGAAATTTTCTTATTGGGCCAAAAACTATTTTAAGCATTTTTAGGTATGTTATGATGGGTATACTAGCAAAAAGTTATAAATATCATGATACAATTGTTTATTTACAATAACAGCAATTTTTCCTTTTTTAATCAATAAAAAATGAACGAAATAAAAAATTAAAAAACTTGCACTGCAGAACGTTCTCCACAGGCCAGAGCGGTCCATACAGTACATTTAACTAATGTAAGCAGCGGTCCACTGGCCTATACGGAATTAAAACTGCTTCAACTACCAGCGGTCCCTAGGGACCGCCGTGGCCCTACGAGAAATATTGGTAGCGGTCCCTACGGGCCGCTGCGGCGCTTAACGTGTTAATTTGAACTCTTGACAAATTTCTTTTTTTAACATGGAATCATCATCATCAATAAAATCGGATAAACAAAGAAAACCAGGAAATATTTTAAATGCAAAAATGAAGCAAGCGATATTAAATTATGACATATCTGTTAAAATGACAATCATTTTTTTAGTGGAAGAAAAGAACTAAAAATCTATGTACCAACATTATTAAAACTAGGGACCCTGCAGGAATGCAACTTCTCCCCTAGAAAGTTGACCTTGAAAATTATTACAGAAAAAAATGTACTTTACTAGCAAGATACAAGATCAACAAAAAAGATGAAAACAATAGATGGATTCAAAACTAAAGCAGGAACAAGAACAGGTATAGATGGAACAGAAAATGCTGTAAGCATTAACACGGGTCAATTTGCAAACATTTTAAAACTGAAATAATAGTAACATAATTGACAGAAACTAATATCCAATTACACATTAAACATAACTGATTACCATTAGAGCAATAATTTAATCAACTCACCATTTCGTACATGACGACACCTATGCCCCACCAATCTACAGCTCGTCCATAATCGTTATCTTCCAAAACTTCAGGAGCCAAATACTCCGGCGTTCCGCAAAAAGTTTTGGTGGTCCTTCCATACGTGATATCTTCTTTGCAGAGTCCAAAGTCAGCAATTTTTATATGTCCATCTTTATCTAATAATAAATTTTCCAATTTAAGATCCCTATAAATAATCCCTTGAGAATGCAGATATGCTAATGCCGAAATTATTTCCGCCCCGTAGAACCTCGTACGGTCTTCGGAAAAAACTCGTTCTCTCGATAAGTGAAAAAATAGTTCTCCACCATTCACGTACTCCATGACAAAACAAAGCCGGTCATTGGTTTGAAAAGAATACTTTAAGGACTACAAAAAAAGTGTTATCAAAACGTCATTACAAAAATGTGGTGACTCTTACAGTTAGGAACGGATGATTCGTAGATCTTAATACTCTATTCTCGGTTAGCGTGTGAGCAACTTCATCTTTTTGTATAATGACTTCCTTTTTCAGTATCTTAATGGCGAACAACCGCCTGGTGCATTTTTCTCTACATAGGATTACCTTACCGAAGGTGCCTTTACCTAATACTTTAAGGAACTCAAAATTTTCAAGCGTTACTTTTCTTTTGCCACTAGATTTTGAATTTGATGTGCCTTGTCGAGAGAATTTTTCACATAGATCTTCAACAGCTGGATTGACTGACATCATGTCTACATCTTCGCACTCTGAAGATAAGTTTTCTGAAACCATTTTTATGGCTGCTACCCAGTCTTCCCTGTAAGAAAAGAAATTGGTTAAGTTCAATTAACAAAATTAATGAACGGTGCATTTCTGGAATTAATACTGTACATATATTTTTGCTGTTGGTGCTGTTATAAAAAATAGTGTAATAGAACAGTTGTACAATGCACTCATGTCTACTTACGCCTAGTATCAAGAACTGGCTTGTAGATTGCTTGTATTTTCTCATGCTCGAAAAGCTATATAGAAAAGTAATTAAATGAAATCAAGTAAAATCCTAACAAATAGGTCAAGCTTTATCCACTTTATAAATAGTAATAACAATTAGAGATATACAGTGTGTCTGACGGCATATAAAACAGGGAAATGCCAATAGTAAATTGTGCTAAGGATCAATGAGGGCTCTGGATGTATTGTGCTGCTAAGTGGTGCATTTGTCGAGTCTGTCTTTTTGAGTGCATAAAATGCATTCACTTTCATTGTTCTGCGCAAGTTATTAGATTATTCAATATTATAATTCTTGATTTGGTTTTGCCTGCAGTGCAGTTTTATATTTATTTATAAAAAAAATTTACAAATAATTTTAAGAAAGCGTAGTATTCTGAGATTCTATATTTATTTAGCAGTAACAATCATTACAGAAGAAGATTTGCAGACACAAACCAGAGTTGAAGAACCATCTAAGGAAAAAATAACTGATGTAATAGGAAAATTAAAAAATAAAAGACCAGAAGAAAATGAAATTTCAGCGGAATTTCTAAAAGAAGATGAGACAAGTACACAGAAAATTATGGTAAGAAGAATAAATAAGGCAAGAAGAGAAGATGCTCCATCAATGGAAAATGGCAGTTATATGCCCCATTTATATGAAAGGCGATAGAACTGTCTGCAATAATTATCGGGGGATAGCACTCTTGGATGTAGTCTGTAAGGTAGTAGCAGCAATAATTAGGAAAAGATTGCATGAAATACAAGAAGGAGAACTATGCAAATCTCAAGGTTTTACGGCAGGATTATCAATAGACAGGCTTTATGATCGGGAGTAGTTATAAAGATAAGGTCATGGCATTTAATCCAATGCCAGATAGGCTGTGTTCGTTACCTCTGAAAGGGACAAAAATAAACATAAGCATAATTAATGTCCATGCGCCCTCACAAGAAAAAGGAGAAGAGGATAAAGATTTGTTCTATGATCAACTAATAAATGAATAGCACCAGCGGGAAAGTATAGTAAACACGGAAAGGAGATATATACAAAGGAACATGGACATCGCCAGATGGAAGGACTACAAACCAAATAGACCACGTATTTATCGAGAAAAAGTATATGAGACTCATCACAAATGTCAGAAATATGAGGGGAGCTGAATGCGACTCAGACCATCTTTTAGTAAGAATAAATTGTAACATAACCCAAACAAACAGAGTTAATAGTGTAAAAGTAAGTAATAATAAAAGTCAGCATGACGTAAGAAATCTGAAGGATACGGAAGTTAAACAAAGGTAGCAGGAGAAAATTAATAAAGAAATTGAGCATTTCTAGGACTGGTCACAAATAGAACAAATATCGAAGCAGAGGAAAGAGGTACTAGCAAAAGTACACAAAAAATTATACCAATAACAACCACAGATACAAAAGGAAAGAACTGGTTTGACGAAGAATGTGGTAAACTAGCAGAGACTAAAAGAAAACTGAGGCAACAGGCATTACCCAATCCGAGTAGACAGAATTGCCTAAATCATAAAGAAATTATGGAAGAAATGAAAAGAACAAGCAGGAAGAAAAAGAGACAGTATAACGAGAACAAATTAAAAGAAATCGAAGAAAAAAAAAAGAAATAAGATCGTTCTATCAGGAAGTGAAAAGAACAGGGAAAGGCTATCAACAGTAATTACATCAAATCAGAAGAAGGAACGCTATTATGCGAGCAAGAAAAGGTTATACGAAGATGGAAAAACCATTTCGAGGAACTATTAAATGGACACAAAGGAATAGCAGCAGAAAGCCACGAAATGGAAGAAAGCCTGAATGAAATAGAACCACCCAGAGAGGACATTGTGCGTATACTGCAAGAACTGAAAAATAACAAGAAGCCGGAGAAGAGTGAAATAGTGGCAGAAATGTTAAAAGCAGAAGGGGACCAGCTCCAAAAGAAGCTACATGGCCTTATCGTTAAAATTTGAGAAGAAACCGAAATGCCACTGGTCAAAACCAATAATATGCCCAATATACAGGGTGGGCCATTTTAATCGACACATCCGAATATCTCCGTTGGTAAGCCGAATAAAAAAAATTGTGCAGACAAAAGTTATTCAGGACGATGGGGGTCGTTTGACTGTACTAATTTGAAGGTGAAATTAATTTTTTTCTAATGGGAACCCCTATTTTTGACGCCGGATTCGGAAATAGCGGAATATTTTATGTCCAAAATGATAGTTTATAACTCGCTGGAGTGATCTTAAAAAGGTCAAATCAAGGTTAAATGTTGAACAGAAGCTGTTTTTTCGAATTTGGATGATTTAAGGGCGAAAAAGTATTTGAGTAGACTTAGATGACAATAACCTTGATCATCTTGTTCTTTAGGTCAACTGTGACGGTCATTCGAAGGTCAAAGTGATTTTTTAAAATAAAAAATCTCACTATTGTCCTTAAATCTTACTTTTAGCATTACCCATAAACAACGACATGGACGTAGTAAGCTCTGTTTCCTATGGGGTGCTTGTTTACCGTGAGTCCCCTTGCCTCTCACGTTTAGGGTGCTTGTTTCCCGTGAGACGAAGAATGTGGCTTCAGCAAGATGGTGCACCACCAAACTTTGTACGAATAGTACGTAACTTTTTAAATGACAATTATAATGAGAGATGGATCGGACGGGGAGATCCAGTTAACTGGCCTCCTAATTCACTAGACTTGACATCTTCAGATTTCTATTTATGGGACTTCCTAAAAAATGCTGTTTTCACACAACGTCCAACAACTGCAGCAGACATGATAGATCGTGTCAATCGAGCTTGCGCAACAATTTCCAGAGAGACTTTGCTAAGCCCAGTGCAACACCTTCAAAAGCGTTTACATTTGTGTCTTGAAGCAAATGGAGGCAACTTTGAACATTTACTTTAATAATTATAATGCTAGTAATAGTAGTGAGAGGCAAGGGTACTCACGAGAAACAAGCACCCCAAACGTGAGAGGCAAGGGGACTCACGGTAAACAAGCACCCCAAACGTGAGAGGCAAGGGGACTCACGGGAAACAAGCACCCCAAACGTGAGAGGCAAGGGGACTCATGGGAAACAAGCACCCCGAACATGAGAAGCAAGGGGACTCACGGGAAACAAGCACCCCAAACGTAAGAAGCAAGGGGACTCACGGGAAACAAGCACCCCAAACGTGAGAAGCAAGGGGACTCACAGTAAACAAGCAACCCGAACATGAGAGGCAAGGGGACTCACGGGAAACAAGCACCCCAAACGTGAGAAGCAAGGGGACTCACGGGAAACAAGCACCCCAAATCTTGATTTGAACTTTTCAAGATCACTCCCAACGAGTTATAAACTATCATTTTGGACATAAAATTTTCCGCTATTTCCGAATCCGGCGTCAAAAATAGGGGTTCCCATAAAAAAAAAGATTTTGACCTTCAAATGACCTTGAAAGTTGACGCCACGGTCAAACTTATTAGTACAGTCAAATGGCTCCCATCGTCCTGAATAACTTTTGTCTGCACAATTTTTTTTTATTCGGCTTACCAACAGAGATATTCGAATGCGTTGATTAAAATGGCCCACCCTGTATAAGAAGGGGAATAAAGAACTCTGTGACAATTATAGGGGTATTGCCCTGCTGGAAAGTTGTTATAAAGTACTATCGAAGATACTAAGAAATAAACTGAGTATACAGGGTGTCCCGCATAGATTGCATAATAATGCACTGGCATGTTTTTTGGTCAAAAAGAAACAAAAAAGTCCTAATAAACATATATTCGCAAATGCATAGTTTCCGAGATAAACACTGATTTTGTACCACAGGATATGTACCGACTTAAGTAAATTGTAAAATCCGAACATTAAGTAGGTTTACTACTTTTTTTTATTAAATTTAATTTTTTTTACGTATCTTAATTAGACGTTTTTTCGATTTGTTATCATGGCTCTGATTACATATCCTGTGGAAGAGTTAGTAGATATGGTTTTTGTTTATAGTTTAGCCGATGGAAATTCGTTGCTAGCATCACTTTGTATGAAGAACGATATCCCAACAGAAATTTGCCGCACCACCAAATGTTTGCAAGAGTTTTCCAACGTTTTCGAGAGACTGGAAGCGTAAAATTGAAAGAAACCAGGGAAAGAGCAAATGTTAGACCTGTGCAAATGAATGAAGCAATTTTGGCGAGAGTTGAAGAAGATCCAACAACCAGTACAAGACGAATTTCCGCCATGGAAAATACGAGCAAAAGCACTGTTTGGCGAATTCTTAAAGAGTAGTCTTTACACCCCTTTCACTATCAACAAGTGCAAGCTTTAACCGAAGGAGACAGTGAAAACAGAGAAGCTGTTTATGGTTGGGCTATACTTCTTGAATAAGTGAACGTTCATTTCCCGGCAAATGTCTTATTTACCGACAAAGCCACTTTTACGCGAAACGAGATTTTTAATCACCACAATGCGCACATATGGAGCGATGAAAATCCCCATGCAATAGTTGAAACACGTCATCAAAGACGCTTTTCTTTCAACTTTTGGGCTGGAGCTATAGGAGATCAATTACTAGGACCCAGTTTTCTTCCAAACAGGCTAACAGGAGATGCACACCTTCAATTCTTACGAAACGAATTGGAAGCAACATTTGATGATATGCCGTTACAAACTCGTCGAAATGCATATTTTATGCATCATGGTGCACCCGCACATTATTCCGCACAAGTAAGGAACTACTTAAGCAAAACATTCGGCAATAACTGGATTGGGCATGGTGGTCCGGTGCTATGGCCGCCTCGTTCACCAGATCTAAATCCGCTTGATTTTTGCATATGGGGTTATCTAAAACAAATAGTTTACTCTGAACCAATTCATGACCTAGATGATTTAAGAAATAAAATTAACTATGCTTTTAACCAAGTCAGGCAAGTTCCGGGGATTTTTGAACGAATACGAAGCTATTTTAGGAGAAGAATTCGTGCATGCGTCGAAGAAAATGGTAGACACATTGAACATCTTTTGTAACAGTTTATTTTAGTTTTTAGTTTATTGTTTATTGCTTTTGTTGTGAACATTTTTTTAAACAGTGTTTATCTCGGAAACTATGCATTTGCCAATATATGTTTATTACGACTTTTTTGTTTCTTTTTGATCAAAGAACACGCCAGTGAATTATTATGCAATCTATGCGGGACACCCTGTATATTCTGAAAAACTCTTGGGGGAATATCAGGCAGGGTTTAGGAACAAAAGATCAACAATGGACCAACTATTCCCCTTAATTTACAACATGTTACGAGCACAAGATAGTATTATACGTCCTGTTCATAGATTTTAAACAGGCGTATGA
>CALNHX010007339.1:0-75622 GCA_940337035.1 Agriotes lineatus
GGAATAAATTCACTTCACAGTGAAGGCTCACATAATTACATATCATCGAACTAACAGCAGCCCAAAAACTAAACCTCCAAAATTCTAACTGTTACCACTGCATGTTCTTCGCTTCGCAAACCAGATTGGAAAGGACGCGTCGCCCAAACAAATGCCAGTCCTTGAGTTATCTCCCCGAGGCCAAAAATGGGCGTGGTGCAGCGCAGGAAATACAAAACGGCGCGCTCACAGCCAATCGTGTGAAAAGATGCGCAACAGAGCAAAGTGAATACTACAGACTGCGAAATTAGAAGGTCACGCAAATCAATTGTAACAAACTATGATTCCTAAAATTGCTATATTAATTATTAGCAGCTCAAGAAAAATAGAGACGTGGGATAGAAAAGGATTCAAAGTAGGTAGTAAAAATTCACAAAAATTTTAAAGAAACTCGCTTGGAATTATATTTGAAAATCTACGTCTAGATAATTTATAACCTCATAGAACAAGAACGTTAAACAAAATTATTAATCGTCTCTCCGGGCTACGCAAGTAAATAGAACTAAATTAATTCTTCGCCTGAATCGTAATAGCAAAGATAACCCCAATGGAAGAAGCTTCCGCAGGAACTTCAAAAAGCTATATTCTTAAACATAATTCTCGGATGTGACGCTCATAATCAAAGCCTTTGGATAAGGAAACGCATTCATAATTACATGAAATTCACGCTTTGCTGAAAAGGCAAATGTTTTTCTCCATGCCATTGGTGCATACTACGTTAACAAACAATTATTGTTCAAGTCGAAGGAAATTCAAAATTAATGAAAGTGATACGCTAATAGCGTAGGTGAAATTAAAAATTAATTAATATGTGAAGCTATAGCAGTCAGCAAAAGTCGTTGACTAAAAACAAGTGAATTACTAAATGAATGCTTGAAAATATTAAACAAGGTTCAACGCGTTATTACTGGCACTCCTTTATTTCAAATTACTGCGCACGGTCCGGGAGTGTCTTTCCTGAATTTGCGAGCCTGTGGTGGTTGGGGTTAAGAACTCCCGAAGGTTTCTGTTATTCTTATCGTTGGAGTACAGCGACGCCATGCAGAAATAGAGCAGCCAGAAAAGAAAACCTGACGGCATGATCCAAGATGATGCAGGTCGGACAGCGGTGGAGTAGCCTAAGGTACGTCCTAGATATGACAGATGCTCAAAACTCAGAAAATGCCCAAATATCGGATTGACAGATGCTCAAAACTCAGAAAATGCCCAAATATCGGATTAATCGCTGAAGAAGGCACTAAGTCGTCGCATGCAAGGGACCGAGGGAAATAAAAAGAGCCTGCAAACGCATTATTCGCCTGTCAAGCCATATTAAACAAAATATTGCAACACAGATCTGCAGGGGAAAATCGGCCAGTAGAGAAAAAGCGAGTTATCACAGAATATCTGCACGCCAAGCAGAAGGAATGAGGATTCTCCCCTACATTAACGTAAATTTGCCCAAATAAGTGCAACACTAAATTTATTTGGTAGAGAAAATGATTTTTGCTATGAAGTTGCTACCGGCCGGAAGCTGTTTTTCAAGAACACTGGAAGATAAAATTCTTCGAAAAACCGGTCGACGCCATAAAATTAGACGCACATGAACACAACAACAAAATACCAAATTGAAATTTTTAAAATACACTATTAATTAGTCAATGCCAAAGTATTCAAACTATTCCACACACAGGCGCTTAAGGTGACTCAATTTTAACGAACGAGCATCTTCATATTTGTTACAAAAATACACCAAAAAGCACTAAAACAGAACACGTCTAGGATGGGCAGCTTTTGCAAGAACTTCACCGATCTTGAAAAACCAGAAAATACCACTCAACTTACGGAAAAGAGTATTTTACCAATGCGTACTCCCTGTCCTCACTTGTGGCGCCTAGACATGGACATTTATTAAGGCAAATATGGATAAATTGCTAAGACGCAGATGAGCATAGAACGTCAAATGCTGAATATAAGGCTGAGAGATCGACAAGAACGAATGGGTGCGTCAGAGAACTAAATTCATAGACGCCATCGAGCATGTCGCCTCACTTAAATGGAGATTCTGTGGACACACGATGAGGCAAAGAGACAACCGCTAGAATAAAAAAATCCAGACCTGAAGGCCATGGACAGCAAAGCGTTCGAGAGGAAGACTACAGCTTCGATGAGCCGATGACATAAAGAAAACGGCAGAGGAGAAACAGAACACAGGATAGAGACGTCTGGCAGAGATATGGAGCGGCCTTTGTTCAACAATGGGCGAATGAGGGCTGAAAAAGAAAGAAAGAAAAACTAAAACAGCTACTACGCAACTACAAAAAGAAGAACCAATTTGGGCCGTTACAAGTACATTTGTAAAATTTCAAATTAAACAATAAAATTTCAGATGGTTTGTGGAAAACAGTAGCTAAAAGTGAAAGAGTGAAAGCGTCGACGTCGAAAGGCCGATGCTGCATAGAGGACATGGAGAGGAAAAAGGAGAACAAGCAATTAAAATTAGACATACATTTGTAAAATCATAACACACTAAAATCTTGAGAGCATTTTAAGCATGTTTGAGGCAACCACTAGCTTTGAGTTTAGTCATCTAACACAAAAACTTAAAGAACAGAATTAGTAATCCTTGCCTCCTTTACTTTTTATTTAACTGAAAATCGTACGACACTCATTAATGACCAATAGACAAATTAGTTCACGAGCCATAACCTAGACAACAACAAAATTTCTTGGAATTTTTTTTTAGGTAGACATTACTTCTTTTTAGGGTTTGTGTCTTTACGATTTTCTTACCGAATCTGCATTCGAGCATCAATTCATATCCGGAAAATATTTTTCGTACATTCCAACAACGTTCTAATTTGCCCTCGCGTCCCGCTCAGGCAAATTAATACAACGTTATTGGAACGCACTCGAAAACATTTCCGGAAAGAATTAATGCTCTTATGAGATTATATGTGAAAATCGTACGACACTCGTTAATGGCCAATAGAAAAATTCGTTCACGAGCTGTAACCAAGACAACAACAAAATTTCGTGGAAATTTTTGTAGGTAGATCAACCTAACTGTGAGGGTTTGTGTCGTTACGATTTTCTTACCGAATCTGCATTCGAGCATCAATTCATATCCGGAAATTATTTTTCGTGCATTCCAACAACGTCCTAATTTGCCCGAGCGGGACGTTGTTGGTACACACTCAAAAAAATTTCCGGAAAGAATTAATGCTCTTATGTGATTATAAGTGAAAATCTTTTAGAAATTTATTTAATTTAATTATATCTGCCGGGGTAGGTAGCTCAGTAGTTAACCATTCTGACTACTGATCTAAGGTCGGGAGTTCGATCCCCGGTCACGGTGAGGTTTATAAAAATTAAAAAATGCAGGTGAAAGCCTCTACAGAATGCCATCATTCGGAAGTGATGTAAAGCCGTGCGTCCCATGTTACTACGATGTGTAGCATGTAAAAGATCCCTTGCCTAGACCTTGTCCATTAACAAACAAGCAAACAAACTATATCTACATCTAAAAGACGAAGGAAGTATTGAATCGTAAAAAAATCCTCTTCTGAGATTTCTCCAGATCTTCACGTTTTAGAGTCCCTAGATAACGAAAAACATGTTTTGTCAATTCCCTCTGCCTGTCTGTTCGTCTGTCTGCCAGTCTGCAAAAAAAAAATTTTGTAAGATCATATTTTGTATGCAAATTATATGTCTACCTGGCTCGAAACCTAATATACTTTCGGTCAAATATATACGTTGTAAGCACCATAAAAATTAAATGCTGTCCATTTCTGCTTTAACTGAAGTTTTCTTTTATTTTTGAAAATGTTTACTGTCAAAATGCGTTTAGTTCTGAATTATAACATGGAAGAAATAACAATACAGTGGAAAGCATAGCATGCTTTATATTAATTGTAGAGGCAAAAGGAATAAATATAAGAAGATTACATAGTAATTAATCAGTGATTACAGCAAGAACATTCGTATCCTTGGAAAGTGGAAGATCTTAAACTATTTTCTTCGTTGGAAAATAAACAAACAAACAAAATTCACCCTTGTAGTATTATAGTTAAATTGCATTGCTGGTTTTTGTCCATTGCAAGAATTGCTTTCGATCGCCATCATGATAATTGTCATTATGTAATTAAAAACTTCCAACATTGGGTCGTGTCAGTTTTAAGTTCTTCTACCTTAACAATGTCACGGTTCTTTAGAAAATTACAAAAATTGATTAATGGAATTTTTATAGGCGCTGTATCAATACTATAAACTGCGTACGAAGCCCTACAAATAGTTGAAGATAAAAAAGCAGCAGGAAATATGGTGGGACGAAAAGATTCAAAGAAGCAGTCGAAAAAAAAGATAGGCACTTACTTAAAGTGGTTGACGGCAAAAATTTCAGAAGTCTGAAAGTAAAGAAGTTGGTAATACAAAGAAAAAGGAAGATGTGGGACGAAAAGTATCCAGAAATACATTGGAGTTAGAAAATGCAAAGAGACCAGCAAATTAATAAATAGAATCCAATCAGATAAGAAAGAACTACTGGACATTGTAACGATAAAGGGATATACCGGGTGACAATTAGACCAGGGCCATGCTTATAATAATATCTCCTATATTTATGCATTGATTTAGATGAAATTTATTACGAAGATGCTAGATATAATTTCTGATTTGTGGATAGATGGAGTTAAAATAGACGGCTTCTGGCTTCACCGGAAGTGCCATTAACTTTGATTGTTTAAATGGATTAGCCTGTATATTTGATGTTTTTGGAAATGAACAGCTCAAATTGCATACGATAGTCTTGCCACATTTTCTAAACAAAAAAGGTTTTTCTTCAAATTTTATTTTTTAACATGGCCGGCAGCCACGGGGTAAAACCCAACAATTTCGTATTAAGTTTTTTTCAAAACGGATTTGGGGTCTAAGGGTCTCTTAGTTTTGATATACAAGTGATGACAAAGCGTCATCCTTGAGCAACTCCAGATACGGGGTGTCCGATAAGTAAGTAGGTGAAATATCACTCTTTTTAAATTATTTGTAAATTTTACGTAAATAAACGACTTTTTTACAAATGGTTTGCTTTTCATAATAAGGCTTATATAAAATTAAAAAAACGAATTTTAAATACAGGGTGTTCCAAAAGTATATTATTATATTAAAAATTCTTCTGCTGACGTAGTTTGAGCGGCAAGGACAGCTAGCGAATGAGTACTGGTTTTGTCATTTTGCGATGAGATTTCTATGTCCAAATTGTCAACAATAACCTGGGTTAGTGTAGCATCATTTCCTTTAGTAATTCCAGTTAAATTTACATTTTTAACCACCTCAAAAGCGGCAGTCTTTTTGAACCTTAACCATGATATTTTAAATTGGTTCAAAATATTCACTAGTTCTTTTGAAAATCTAAACTTAACGCCTACACCTATTTGAAGATTTGTAAATGTATTATATAAAGTCGATGAGACGATACTCCCAATGAACAGTGCCGGTGGAGTTTTGTTCAATTTGGGTGATAGCGATTCGCGACTGCAATCCGCTAACACTGTTTCATATTCTACATGTAACTTATATTTCTCTTTATTCCTATTTACATCAGCAACTTCGCGTTTTATTTCTTTTGTTATTTTGCCAATTGCAGTCTCAATATCATCAGCGTCATGCTCAACACGACTTATTCTTAAGGTCGCCGCGACTTTGTTATCGAATGTTATTATATTTGCATATCCTGGGGCAGAAAGTGCTGTCAGTTTATCAAACTGTTTCTTGAGGGTTTTCATTAAATTACCTCCAATAAGTTTATGTTCTCCGCGATCAGAGTATATATTGTTTATATCTATCGAATTCCAAATTCTTTCTTTATCGGTCCATATTTCTTTTACTGTTTCTTCGTAAGGAATATCTTCTTCCTCGGTATCCTAACTAGACTGTCGTTTTGCTGAAAGCACAGCGTTTTGATCCATGCATTTATTACGACAGTCCATATGGTATCTGGTATCTACGGCAGGTAGGTCTGCCACACAGCCAGCTAATCTTAATCTAATTTGAGCAGCCCAGTTTCTTTCCACGCACGTTTGCAAAATGGCTTCCTTATTTGAAATTTTCTTTACCTTGTATTCTAAATCTAGGAATTGAAAGGACGGTCGCCATCGATGAAGTTTCTTTTTATTCGTTTCCACTTCGCAGTTTTGTCCACAATACAGGCAGTCATTTTTAAAATTGAAGTTTGGCACTTCTTATCGCCTCTGCATTTTCGTGTTGAAGTTCCCGCTTCGGTAACAGCATTTCCTGGCGATAAACATCTCTTCAAGTTCTTCAAACTTTTGATCTCCATACACTTTACTGCACTTTATAATAGTTTTTATGCGCTGGGCACCAGCAACGGAAAGTTTTTAACGTTTTTTTTTCACAAACAAATTTAAAGTTAAAAAAACACTTGTTTTCACTCATATTTAACTAGACGTTACTATACTCGAATCTGAAAAATAAATCGCTATTAGAGATCGTATTACCATGATACAGGAATATATAGGCTTGGTTTCTACCTAAGAAACCTTCTCCAACTATTGTGTGTCTGTTTGTTGTTTCAGCCAAAAATTTTTGGGACACTCTGTACCTGTCATGTAGCTTCGTTTTTAAACACGTACGTTGTTATTTTTAGCTGAATTTTGAACTGGAACACAAAATATTCTCATATCAGAAATTCATCAATATTATTAAAACTTTATAACACAGATTTTTTAAACACCCTGTATATGGCTGAAACTTGTAAAATCAATAAATTCAATAAGTTAAAGCACAATTAACCATACAATAATAAAGTAGTATTCAAGTTTAAAGCCAAAAACATAGAATCATCTTATTGTTTTGAAACACCCTGTGTATCTCAAGTTGCTCAAAGATGCCAGCTTGTCATCAGTCGGATATGGTAAATAGACATATAAATCTACGAGAATCCGTTAAAAAAAAAGTTAATACGAAAATTTTCACTTCAGGGAAATAACACGGTTCCGCTGCCGGACTACATAGAAGGTTGTACCTGTAGAAAAGCTGTTCTAATTGACTCGTAATAATAGCTATTTCATCAATTAGATCAAGAACAAATCCTTTACGAAGTAATAAATTTGCTAAACGTGTTTTTTGAGAAAAAGGCATTGCACCTACCAAGGGACATCGTACCATTAGAAAAAAAATTAATTACGAATCTAACGATATGCATTATGCACTACTTTATCTTTAGCTAAAAATAAATAATGTCTAATTAAGAAATTTTTAAAAAATTTTTGTGTGATTCTAAGCCAATTTTACAGCACTCTCATATCTAATTTAAATCGTAGATTTCGAAAAACAAAATATACAGGGCGATCCATTAAAAAAAAGTTAATTGTTTTTCCGGTGAAACCGCAAGTCGACCATATCGACTATATCTGTATGTCAATCCGATATGATGTTTAATGTTCTAGTAGCACGTTCTATTCAAATCCATCGATAAGTATGGAGATAGAGGCATGCCCCTGTCCCCATTTTCAGCCGTATATATACTATGTACTATATACTATAAAGAATATTACAAGAAACTAATGCCTCAAGATCGTCAGACATTGAAAAAAAGACGGAATATTGCAATTGAAGATGATACCTTTGAAATCAGAATATTAGAAGCGAAAACTAGGAGAGGCCGTCGGAGAATACATACAGAATTGGTCAGAAATGGTATCCGTAAATTTCAAAGAATGATAGTAGATGATTTATATCTAAATAAATGCTTAAACGGTGAAACTACTTTAGAAGTTTGGAAAATCGGTTTCATGTCTTCCATATATAAACAACTAGAAACTATCTAGGTATTGTAGTAACATCGACGTCTAGCCGTTTATGTAGAAGGGTGCTGCGAAATTGAATGAAAGAGGAATAAAAGGGTTGGGAAGCAGAAAAACAGAGCAGCATTTACCGACTACACCCTGTAGTTTACAAACGACCAAGTGCTAAACACACAAGACAAGAAAGACCTGGAAGATACAAATATTAAGGAATAAAGAAAAACTTAAACTAAATACAAATTTGAAGAAAACAATATATGTGTACAGGAGGTAGATTAAAGAATTGGGTATTGGAAATAGTGAGAAAACTAGCACTTGTGACAGTTATAACTACTTAGGAGTGGAAATAAAGAACGATGGTTGAGACAAAAAAAATCTGGTGTGATACACTCACACAACTTCCTTTTACAGTGATTTTATAATTAGCCAAAAATTTGATTTTTAATTTTTAAGCATTTGTCAAAAATTTTCAAAAATTACAAATTCTACAAAAACGGTACACAATAGAGCGTTAGTTCGAGAAACAAATTTTCTCTAAAATTTTAAGGTGAATTCAAAAATGTAATAATATACCGGATGTTCTATTTAAAATAGGATTTAATTAAAAAAATAGAAAAAACAAAAGAAACCCATTCTCACATCAATACACATTAAAAATTTAATAAAAATATAAAGTTTGAAAAAAATCGTTATAGCCGTTTTTGAAAAAATCTAAAAAAAAATCAAAAATCACAAGAGTAAACACCTACTTCCGGTTATGAGATTTTCTTCAAAAGCTCGCTGTCTCATCTACATAGTACACAAAACTTATATATGAAGTTTCAACGCCATGCCTCTTTTTTTTTTAAATATTCTGTTCACAGACAGACAAACACACACACAGACAGACAGACCCATGAACAAAAACATGTTTTTTGGGTTCAGGGGACTCGAAAACGTGAAGATCTGTTGAAAACTCAATTTCGAATTTTTGGGGTGAATCCAATACTTCCTTTATCGTAAAAAGAAGTAAAAAGTAAGGCAGGGCGACACAGGCAAAAAGAGCAATAAACAAACTAAACGGTATTTGCTTACACTACGTAACTAACGTCATAACGGGAAGGATTTAAACATAATAAAGAAAACAAATAATGTTGCGAAAATGTTAGTTTGATTAGAACTGACAATAAATTGTATACGAAAGTAGCACCAATGAAAGCAAATTACACTATAGTAGAAAAGCTGTAAAACTTGCTGAAATACCTACCTGGAATGTTATTAGAAGTACAAATTTAAGAAGAAAGAAGACTAAAAAACTTAGTAACAATTATGAAGACGTATACAATAAGTATTGCCGCCTTACAAGAGACAAAACTGAAAGAATATGATATCACAAAAGTAGAAGAATGCATACTGTTTAAGAATGGAAGAGTGGAGGTTACTCCGAACAGGATTTCTACTGAGCAAAGAATCTGGGGAAGCAAGGATTAAATACAAAGCTGTTTCGGAAAGAATATGTTGGTTACGCTTACAAAGAAAATAACTATAATAAACATACACTCACCATCGGAAGGGATGGAGAAATAAAAAGTTATTTCTACCAACAGCTAAAAAATGTCTTGAACGCGTTATCTAACTATGATATAAAACTAATAATAGGGGACTGCAATGCACAAGTTATAACAGAGGGCAGGAATAAAAAAGTTACAGAGAGAAAAAGTAAACACGAGCAGTCAAATAAAAAGGGGAAAATTTTTAATCAAGTTTGCGGTAGAATACAAGATAAGAATTATCAGTACACATTTTGATCGAAAGAACATTCGGCAAAACCCATATTGAAATAGATCACGCATTAAATCATTACTAGAGGAGAAGCATTCAAGATAAGTGAAGTTAGAAGTTATCGAAGTGCCGACTCGGATCATATCCAGTTGATAATGAACTTGTAGTAAAAGGTAGCTCAGAAACTCATGAAAAAAAATGTTGTCAAAAGAAGACATCAAAAATCAATTGGAAAGGGGCAGCAGCAAAACTGTCCAACCTTGGGCTAGTAAATATATTACAAAAGGGTAATATTGAAACAAATTTACAAATTATTCTCTCGAAGAATAATCAGTATATTGGAGGCAAAGCTAGATCTTTACCAAAGAAAAGAGCAAGCCGGCTTCCGAAAGGGTTTCAACACAACTGAGCATCTACATACCGTAAAAATCCTTATAGAAAGAACGACAGAATATAATATCCCCCTCTAGATGGCCTTCTTGGATTATAGAAAGGCCTTTGATACTGTGTAGTTTTGGGCTATTCAGCAAGCATTGAAAAACGTTAGAATAGACCATCGTTATGCGAACATTATAAAGCAAATCTATATTAACGCTGCAATACAAGTGAAACTGCATGACAATACTAACAAAATAGAAATACACAGAGGAGTTAGGCAAGGTGATACACTGTCTCCAAAATTATTTACATTAGTAATGGAGGGCGCATTTAAACATTTAAATTGGAGCAATAAAAGTATCAACATAAATGGAGAACATCTAAATCACTTGAAATTCGCAGACAATGTAACCATATTTGCCAAATCAAGAGACGAACTAATTGAAATGATCAAGGATGTACAAAGGGTTTCCAGAAGAATAGGACTCGAACTAAATCTGGCTAAGACGAAATATATGACTAATCAACCAGACGACGAGACACACATATCACTCACATTTAATAATAAAATCCAAATAGAAAAATTAGAAGAATGGTACCTGGGGTAGATAATAACAACAGGGAAAAGAAACCAAGAAAGGGAAATTGAACACCGAATTAGATTGACATGGGCAGCATACAGCAAACTAAAAGATATTTTCACAATGGACATACCACTCAAGATCAAAGCAAAATTATATGATCGGTGTGTTCTGTAGATAACAACGTATAGAGCAAAAACGTGGGTTTTCACGAAGGGATAGAAAAACAGATAATGAACGAAAGATCTATCGAACGACGAATACTGGGAATTTAATTAAGAGAACATAAAACAAATAAATGGATCAGAGACAGAACTAAGGTAACAGATATCATAAAAAGAGCTGCTTCGCTGACATGGTCCTGGGCTGGATACGTTGCGAAAGATGAAAATAAATGGAGCGGGAAAATAATCTGATGGAGACCTATAGAAGAAGTGTAGGTCGCCCTATAATGAGATGGAACGACGACATAAACAGAACCGCATTCTTTAAATGGTATAGCGTTGCAAAGAATAGAGATAATTGGAAAAATATTGGGGAGGCTTATACTCACGGAGTAGAAAACAGCTGACTAAAGAAGAAGAAAGAAAGAATATTGAAACAATAGGAATAATATACTATAGCAAACATAAAAATCTGGTGTGATACACTCACACAACTTCCTTTTACAGTGATCTTATAATTAGTCAAAAATTTCATTTTTAATTTTTAACCATTTGTTAAAAATTTCCAAAAATTACAAATTCTACAAAAACGGTACAAAATCGAGTGTTAGTTGAAGAGACAAATTTTCTCTAGAATTTTAAGCTGAATTCAAAAATGTAATAATATACCGGGTGTTTTATTTAAAATAGGAGTTAATAAAAAAAATAGAAAAAAAAAACAAAAGAAACCCACTTTAGAAGTATTCAACTGGAAAATCACCTATCTCACATCAATACACATTAAAAATGTAAGAAAAATGTAAAATTAAAAAAAAATCGTTAGAGCCGTTTTTGAAAAAATCGAAAAAAACTGAAAAATCACAAGAGTAAACACCTACTTCCGGTTATGCGATTTTCTTCAAAAGCTTGCTGTCTCATCTACATAGTACACAAAACTTATATATGAAGTTTCAATGCCATACCTCTTTTCGTTTTTGAGATATTCTGTTCACAGACACACACACAGACAGACAGACACACAGACAGACAGACAGACAGACAGACCAATGAAAAAAAATATGTTTTTTGGGATCAGGGGACTCTAAAACGTGAAGATCTGTTGAATACTCAATTTCGAATTTTTGGGGTGAATCCAATACTTCCTTTATAGTAGTAAAAGGAAGTAAAAAAATCATATATGTAAAAAGCCACTTTTTTTAAAGAAATTCTAATCAGAATCAAAGGAATGCGCTTTGTGTGTAAATTAAGGCAAAACAAAATATCTGGAGTGAGGAACTGAAAGGCAAACAAGTAGTATAAAATTCACATCCGATCACAGGAAAATAGTTTTTAAAGAGTGGAACAGTTTGAGTATCTTGTAGTAACGATAACCCATAAGAGTGAGAAAACACGAAAATGCTTAGAGAAAAGATTGGTAAAAGGGAGTAAAGCTATGGGAGTACTCTCGAAAATGACGAGATCCAAAATAATATCGAAAAATACTAGGATCATAGTTTATAGAACGGTAATTCAAGCGACAGTTTTTTATGAATGTGAGACGTGAGCCTTGAATAAGAATAAGAAAGAAAAATTAGATAAAGGGGAAAGAAAAATGATACGTAAGATATACAAAGGAGTGGAAAATAACGAAGGCCAGTGGAGACAAAGAATAAACATTAAAGTGATAGATATATTTATTTTTTTATTTTTATTTTATTTTGATACTCAGGCAACAGCCGTTAGGACAATTATACGTGTTGCTATACATTTTATGCGGACTTCCAACTCCACTAACGACTGTCATGATGTTATTATGACATCCGGGACCAACTATTTCCGTGACAGCCGTATCACGAGGCGCCGAGAGAAGCAGCCGTGGAACTCCCATCCAAGTTCTAACCAGAAAGAGCGTTACTTAAGTCTACTGATCGAACGTGGACGCTTGTTCAAGCTACACCACCCGGGACCCACATACAAACATCTAATTACTATACAAATAATTATTGGCTGCAGAGAGCACGATGGTTCGGTCATGTTTGCAGAATGCCGAGAGTTTTGGAAGGGGGGGGGGGGGGAACTAGGATCGAAAAGAAAATGGTTGGAAGCAGTGAAGGATGATATCACACAAAGAAATATACAAGATTGGTAAGAAAAATCTAAGTAGGAAGGAATGAAGACCGGTGGTCAGGAAACTTGAAACCATCGGCTTAAGGCCTAAAGTGAAAATCGCAGCATTTAATGAAGCCGAAGGGTGGAGATGGACAGAAGAAAATAAGAAAAAAAAATGCATAAATGAAAATTAATGCACTACGAAGATCGTACCATAGGCACATATCAAGACTAGGAGTACCCAATAAAATTTTTAAAGATATTATAAACCTAAAAAGACCGACTAGTGATGCAGTAGAACTAGGTCAATTAATTTGGTACCACCCAAAACACTACAGAAAAGAGTAAAACTTGGTAGATTAAGAAATATGTGGGGGGATAATATCAAGAGAGCGATGAGTGAAAGAAACCTGGTGGAGGACAGGTACTAGAACTGACAAAAAATTGAGAAAGAGTCAGGACGACGAACAGGACCGAAAGACTCTATGAAACCGTTTACATTCATATAATAAATATATGAATGAGAATTGGACACGCACAGTTTGCACTTATTTACTGTTTCTGAAAATCTAAAGCAGCTATGTAGCTTTTTGGCAAAATCAATTTAGAGATAAGGCAAAAATTAGGGACAGGACCCTTAAATTAATCTTAATTTAATTCAGAATAACTATTTCAAAATAATTTAAAATACAAGAAAGAAAAAATACAATTGATAAATGTACTGAACGTTCTAGGTGAAGTAGGAAAACAGTAATGTAAAAATTCAGTTCTAAGAACTCACAATGCTCCATAGAGGAAGAATTATTTTTTGTCTATTTAGCAAGCAATTTAGTTATTATGGTTCAATACCTATCACCGTACTTAGAACTCAAGTCTTGAATGAACAATCACTATAACAATTGTTGCATTAAACCAAACTGGATTATGACTGTAAAATTGATAATTTACGGTTCAATAAAGATGATACATACTATTTACACTTAACAATATGTTTGTGTAAATCCCACCAGTTTGTCTACTCTAAACTGCAGTTTGGATTCGCACTTTTTTCAGCAAAGCTTACTGAAACACTTGTTACGATCCTTTAGAGCCTTTTTTATTGAGCATATTGTGAATACTTGGTTTTGCAACATTAGGGAGATTATAAATTGTAATAACTGTTACAAGTTAAATGCATTTCTGACAACCATAGTTCAATTTTTTGTTCTTAAAAATTAAAAATCAATATGAAATTGCGTGAAATTAGAACGATTCATTTCAGGGCGACGTGTTTTACTATCTATTAACATGTTAGAAAGTGTAGACGGCACGTTAATTAGTCATAAAGGATTTAATCGCCAGTCGAGAACTTATCTAGATTTTAATGGGGCCTTTAATGTGGACTTTAAAATTTGTCTTTTTGGGTTATTAATGTTATAATGTAAGATTTCACTTCGAAGAAATATAAACAAATAAAAAAATTTTTGAATTTATTTAAATTATCTCATCAGTTGCATATCTGTTCTGAGTAATAATACAATAATGATATGGATTTTAATATCGGAATTATTCAAGATGATACTCTAATATTGCTATCTCAGCTGAAAATAGAATCAAAACTAAATTATGCAAAGTTGTTTTGGCAAGGCTTGTTTACATGATTAATTTTGTTTTGGTTCAAATAAAGGAAATGAAGTTGCAGGTTCGTAGCTTTTACATCATGATATTCCAGATGTTAATCATGTCACAAATATTTAAAAATGAGGTTGTAGTAAAACTATGATAGATAGTCCAGAGAAATTAGACAAAATAAAAGCAAAACTTCGGAAAAATTCCAGGAAAGCTGGATTTTGGTATGAGCCTTGAGATTGTGGTTCTAAACAAAATGTCAAAAGTCCTCATCGACCCGAGTGCCGCTAAAAATTTTAAAGGGGGGCAAAGGTCGCCAAAAACGGTATTTCGTGAATATCTCGTTAACGGTCACTTTTACAGAAAAATATTGATGGTCAAATTTGTAGCTTATAAAATTTCCAACAATAAAGATATTATGACTTTTATTCGTAAAAGTAAGCGTTTTGGAGATAATTCGATTTACAGAGTTGAAACGTGCACTCTTTTCCACACCAACTTCGAGGTAGAGTACAAGGTGCGTTTTTTCTTCATGTGGTGTCCCCAGTAGGCATATTCCACGTTTATTTTTATTTGAAAAATGTTTATTTAAAAAAATATTTTGAACTTGTTCATTAATCAATTTTGGATTCAAAACAGAAGTTATTAATATTCATCTTCAGATTCTATTTTAATCGGTAGCCTATGCTTTCCTCTTCATCTTCTTACGTAATGAATCTACATCTTCAGTGGAGTCGCAAGTATCGACGTCATTTATACCGGGTGTTACATTTAAGCAAGACTGACGAGATAATAGTAATTTATTATACAAGACGATAAAGTTAAATTTTATCCACGAGTGAATCGTTTAACGTCGAGACGAAGTCGAGCCGTTAATGATTCAAGAGTGGATAGAAATAACTTTATAGTCGTGTATAATACAATATTTTTTTCTATAGCAAGAACATTTTTTTTCGGATTTTGTTCACAACGTTTTTTATAGTGTAGTCATAGTGACGCTCTCCAAAGCACCCTACATTTATCAGTCTACCCAATCCTCTACCTTAAAATTCCTGGTTTCTTAAAATTTCTTAAATAATTTGTTCTAAACGTTTGAAGAAAAAATACTATAGGTACGTTATTCGGAACAAAAGTATCTTTATGTGGCTCGGCTGTAATTATCTGCCTTCCAAGCTCGGCAGATAAACAGTCCAGCCACGCCAAATAAAGTATAATTTTTGCTCCTAATAACATATGCTCCTACACGAATAGCAAGCAGATGTCCCTTGGGGTTTTATGATAACGGAAGGGAACTTTTCGGAGCACATTCCTTCTCTATCTAGACTACAGTGTACTATATATGTGTTTCTTTCTATTTTTATGGGCTCTAAAACAAGGAAATTCTGGAATATTTCAAGTCGCAACTCCAATGAGAAATACACGCCATTGAGGAGTTCATCTATTCGTTACAACTCTGTAAATCGTATTATCTCCAAAACCGTTACTTTTACGAATAAAAGTCACGATATCTTTATTATTAGAAATTTCATAAGCTACAAATTTGATAATCAATATTTTTTCTGTAAAAGTGACCGTTAACGATATATGCACGAAATACCGTTTTTGGTGACCTTTGCCCCCCCCCCCCCCCTTAAAATTTTTAGCGGCACTCGGATGGATGAGGACTTTTGACATTTTGTTTAGAACCACAATATCAAGGGTCATACCAAAATCCAGCTTTCCGGGATTTTTTCCGAAGAGCAATGTCTAATTTCTCTGGACTATAGAGTATTAATAATTTTTAAAAACTGTATTTAGGAATTGTTGGCTGAGATAAATATTTCTAAGCATACGAAATTCCCATTCTTGGATTTAAGCTTTGGGCATTTTTATTACGAAACAAGCTCTACATATCTACATAATGAAATATTTGAAGGAAGTATACTTCACAGTATTGCATGTTAAATACTTTCGCTTAATGATAAGTTGAAAGAAAGTCGAATCTTTTTTCTGGACTGACAAAAAGTGAAAATATCGAGGTTTACGACGAGGAAGTAATTACTAAGTTCTTCTTGTTTGCCATGCTTTTCTAGCCACCAGTAGGTATTCATGTGCCATTTGCAAGATTAACTGTTATGGTTTTAATTGAAGAGCTATTAATTTCCATTGGGATAATTGACTAGCCTTCTGTTTATCAGTGGTAACATCAAACTTATATTGAATGATTAAGCGAAATGGGATGATCTCTTTATTGGAGATATACTGATCATGTCCTGACTGACATACATATTTAGCATTTTTAATGTGCAGCTTTGGTTACTTTGCGTTTCCTATAACCGAGCGATGAAATTCGACTTGCATGAGTGCACCCGACGAATACATGTGCACTCATACCGTCAAAGAATTAGAAAAGCGTAGTAAACATCTGTTACGTTAAAAACGTAATAAATAGGAGTGAAAGTCTGATTACAACAAGTCTTCGTCGGTACATTTATACACAATAACTTTCTTAATAACAATAATTAGTGCGATTCAGCGGATAATCAAATTTCTAAAAATGCCTGGTCCGCAGCATTCCATGAAGCCGTCGGCGAAGCCATCGGCCTGTCCATAGGGACGCCCAGGCATCTACAAGCCCTTGGCCTGGTTCAATCCTCGGTGGACGATTCCGCAGTCGATATAAACTACCTGTACATGATGGCACTCGACAAGGTCGCATTCCTTCCGTTCGCGTACCTGATGGACAAGTGGCGGTACGACGTGTTCAGAGGGGAAGTCTACAAAGATCAATATAATTGCCACTGGTGGAGATTAAGGTAAGTCACGTAACGAGAGAGCAGCCGCTTGTGCGTTTCCGCAATGCTGGTGAAACTCATACATTATGTTGCACCAATTGTCTCAGTTGGCCGCGCCAATTAATTGAACTTTATTGCAGCGAAATGTACACCGGCGTCAAGCCTCCTGTATTGCGGTCGGAACTGGATTTTGACCCCGGCTCCAAGTACCACATCCCCGCCAACATCCCCTACATGAGGTAAGCGAAACGCCAGAAACGTTTTGTAGTGTTTATTATTTACAATATAACAACGTAAAAAAGAGATTTACAAACGTAAACACAAGTAAACGATAATACTGCTACAGACAAGACAGAGATTCAGTTGAAAGCAAAGTACGTACTAAATTAATATCACTAGAAGTCGTTTATTAGTGGTGGCCATATAGCTCGTGACCTCCTCCTCCTCCTCCTCCTCCTCCTCCGCCGCCTCCCAATCCAAAGCCACCCCCGTGGCCACCGTCATGTACCGGTACAGCATAAGGAACCTTGATTGGAACTGCTACTGGTTTTGGTACGAAGTGGGGTACTTTCTTATAGATAGGTACTGGTACTGGGTGATCTACATGGATTTTGACAGGGTATGGTGCTGGTTTCTCCACTGGCACGGGAATGTTCTTTTCGACTGGGTAGGGCGCTGGATAGGGTACCTTAACTGGGTAAGGCACTGGCTTTTCTACGGGGTAAGGAATGTGCCTTTCGACTGGTACTTTTACTGGGTAAGGTACAGGGTTGTTTACTGGGTAGGTAATCTTCTTCTCGACTGGCACTGGGTATGGTTTTGGAATATGAACTGGGTAAGGTTTGTCAACATGAACCTGAACGGGGTAAGGTACGATTTTTTCAACTGGGTAGGGTTGCGGTACGTGCACTGGCACTTTGAAGGTATAAGGCACCTTCTTCTCAACAGGGTATGGCTCAGGAACGTGAACTTTGTAAGGAACCGGAATTTCTTTGATAACGGGGTAGGGCTGAGGTACAAGCACCTTTACTGGATAGGGCTGGTCGACGTGCACATTGACTGGATAGTGAATGGGCTTCTCTACTGGGTATGGGTGAGGCACAGCCACGGGCACGTTGATCCTGATGGGCACTGCGTACGGTACTTTCTTCTCGACTGGGTAGGGTTGAGGCACGGCCACCTTTACTGGGACATGCACGGTCTTCTCTACGGGGACATGCACGGGCTTTACTACAGGATACGGCTGCGGCACATTCTTCACGACGGTGACTGTCTTGTGGTGGACCTCGTGGCCGCCACCACCGAGGTCTTGTCCGCCTCCTCCGAAGCCGCCGCCTCCGAAATCGTGTCCTCCTCCGATGTCGCCGCCTCCGAGGTCGTGTCCACCTCCGAGGTCGCCGCCGCCGAAGTCGTGTCCTCCACCGAGGTCCTGGCCGCCTCCGAGATCATGGCCGCCGTCGAAACCACCCGCTCCAAGACCACCATCCAAACCACCAAAATCGTGTCCGCCGCCGCCGTAGCCCAGGTCTATGCCGCGCTTGTCTTGCTTCTTGTCAGGCGAAGACTCCGCGGGCTTGGAATCCTTGGGCTTGGCTTTGGCTCCAGCCTTCGATTTTTTGGTTTCATCTGCGGTTGCGAGGAGCAGGAGCGCGAAGAGCGCCGAGTATCCCTACAACAAAACCAGAAATTAGACGACGCACTTCTTAACACGTCGACTGCCAAGTGGCACTTAACGTGTTAACTTTGACGCACTTGTTTTCACTGAACGCGAACACTTTAGCACTGACTTACCAGTAATCTCATGGTGCCGTGTGTGTGTGTAAAGGAAACTAATCCGACTGGATGCTTTCGAAGGAGATGCCCCGGGTTTTTATAGTGACTTCACTACTTTCGCCGGCCCCCCAAACCCCGGTCATGGGGCGCCGAACACTGTACAATACACCCTTCTTCCTCGAAAGTTCTACACATCCGCTGATAATTAAGTAATACGATGGATTAGTTTAGTTTTCCGAATTAATTAGCTACATCGCGTAACATGGTGCGAACAAGTGCTTGAGTAACGTCTTTATGCTTTCATTGACTTTTTATGCACTCGGTAATATTTTTTAATCATTGATAAGGATGTCCCTACCAAAATATTTAACGTATTCCTCAAATCAGCCTTTGGTTTTCTTTACGAATTTCTCAGATTTTGAGATTCTTTAAGAAAAAAAAGTATTTTGCTCTTATAATAAGCAACAAACATGTTTCTATCTTTTAAAAATGGACTTTGGTTTGAAAAATGCTGAAAGTGGGTCCAGGAACTTTTTTCTAAAGACTGCGCACTGCAGCTGACGCTATTCTCTCCTCATTATGTAACACACAGCGCAATTACCAGTGTTTGAAAATGCATTTCTTAATCGATTTAAATCAAAAGAAATTAGTTTACATTTATTTTCACAGTCAGCTGTCCTTTTAAAAACATTGGCATGCAGCAACCCCTTAAGTCATAATTTCATTGCCAACATTGTATACGCAAATTACATAAGAGGTCTATGCGTAATTACTTGAGCTCTAATTATCACATAATATCTCCCATGGGCATGAAATTCAGGAAATTTCGAAGCTGATTCTTTTTGCAACGATAAAAATTGCTAGTTGAAATTAAACATGCAGGTCAGCGAGATTACTGAAGCGTTTAAGTTATGTTAGAACCAATTCGTGCTAATGTTTTGTTTAGCATTCATAACTAATGCTAGCTGCATTGTATTAATCCAGCCATTAATTACTCTCTTAATTACTGCCAGTGATAATTCCAATGCTCCACTGCCTGTTTGGCCCGCTTCCATGAATCCAGCAATAAGAAATTCAGATTGTCGAATTAGAATTTGTAAGTTTTTGAAAGCTGCCGCAATTAGCCAGTTTCTAATTGGATCGAATTAAGCTAGCCACGCTCTATTTTTAGAGCACCGTCTTGCCTGTTCCGCTCTTAAAAAGCGCCATTACGCCACTAAAATGCTCGCATTCCAGATCTGCTAACTATTTTAATCGAAATATTAGAAATCACCAACTTCCTGCTTCACGTGTGCCAGGGAGGCGTCTTTGGCATTTCTGGAACCGTCTTAGATGCAGTCAGTGCGAAGGCGCACATAAAGGTAATCGAAAGTGAAATCAGTTTGGATCCACTTTGCGGCTATGCTAATCACGCATGGATCTCGCAGCTCATGATTATTTCTGTGCGAAAGTACTAGTTCGTCTGATGTGCCAAAGAAATTAATGATCGTCTGCTTGTCCGCGCGTTTGACAGGTACGTCGGAGTTAAAGTGCCTAGGCCGATAAAGATGGGCAGTTTCTAAGGCTCCTATTTTGTATTTTCTTGATTGGATCATGGAAGAAAACACAGACCAAGAGAGTGTCTTCAGGTTAGTACAGAAGTTTGCACCAATAAATAAGTTGGTGAACGAAGTACTGAAATGATTTACGGGATTTTCTAGAGTACGTACATTCTAATTACAGTAATAGCCGATACTAGTTGCAAACAACCTATATACATTCACTTTGCTTAGAGCTTGTTTGTGTAAAACGTTTATTGACCTGCCGATCTTGAACTTGCCGCTTAGTTACCAAACCGCATCCTCACCTGAATTTTTAAAAGTTAAGGAAATTAAGTAACGAAGTTCAAGGTTCGAAGCGTTGAGCTTGCATTGATAATTGTTTGCTAAATTAATTTCAATAAATTCATGGCTCTGTATTCATTAGTAAATCATGACATCACTTTTATAAGAGACGCCAATTATTTTCCTTTTGGTGCCAGGAATGTGAAATTAATTAGTAGCGCCAGAGTATAAAATTATGTAGCTTCTAGTGCATGCTAAAAAGCACATTACCATAACTCGGTAATTATGGCAGTTTCAGAGTTATTCATTTATTTCTCTTTTTTACTGTTGTGTACTACTAAATAGTTTGCGTTTCAATAAAAGACTATTAAAAAAAAGTATTATAGGTTTTGGTTATCCTACATCCTACAAATTTCGACAAGCTGTGTTAGTAGTTGAATTCACATAAAACGCTTAGAAATGAGACCGAACGTTCCGTTTGAAGCAGCCTGGATTAGAAACTGAAATCAAAATAATTTACTCCGCCAACTAGTACTTCCACATTTTCGTTTTGTTCGTATTGTACATAACAGGAGTTACTTTTACTTGTGTGTATATGTGTAGCGGCAATGGAAACGAAGTTAAACCCGTAAAATTCGAGTTTTTGAAGTTTGAAGTTCTAATGTCAGAAAGTTGATCTTTCTGACCTTTTAGTGGTACCATATTGCACACTGTTACGTACCTTGTATTGAAATCTTTAGTCCACCACTTTCTAAATGTTATGGGTAATCTCTAATCCAATTTACTGGTTTAAAATTCGGTATTAAGATTTCTTTTGATGCAATAATTATTATTTTGAATATAATTTACTTTAGTTACTTTACTTATTTTGTAATCATGTAAAACTCCAAAGTCAAATAAATTCTTAAAAACAATTTATATATAAAAAGTGCCTGTCAATACATGGGTAGGTGGGCGCCCAAACAGATCATATACTATATTGAACGGTACTATAATTGCTTTATCTGAACTGAAAGTAAGCTGTTATCGGCATTGGAAATTCTCTAAAATATAAAAGCGTTTCCGGACGCACATTTTCCAGATCATATTTTGTAAATTTTTAATAACATCACTGTAGTTATAGAATAGTTTTTGTTAACAGCTCTACATCTAAAAATCAAGGCAGTTTGGTTTTTTAAATCGCAACTACTTTAATATGTTGTTACCAAATAAATAATATTGTATTTTTTAAAAATCATTCAATAAGTCATTAAAATAGACCAAGCTGGTTTCATTGAAATAAATTACAAATTTGTTGAGTTTTAGAAATTTTTAACTAACATTTCAAAAACGACATCCTATCTTCAATTATTTTGTTGCAATATCGATCTTAGTGAGCGGTTTTGCTTTCATATAAGATGTGTCTCTACTTGTTTATTATGTTAGTTTACTTTTTTTATTCGCTCTTGGACTACGGTTGAATGCGGATGTGTGCGTGAGTGAGTTCCGGTATTTCATTTGTAACTCGGAAGATATCGAACATCAGGCGGGTGCAGTGGAAGTTTAAAGACAAAAAGAGCACGGCTACAAATCGTTTATCAAACTAAAAACTAATTTAGGCATAATAAAGTAGTAGATCTGTTTTATTCGTTGATTTATAAGTATTAAAGCCAAAAGAAGCATAGACAGCGATGGTGACTCAATGGATGCATGGACCAAAAACAGAAGGCCGAGATCAGAGAAGGTGAGGAGTTTGAAAGAAGTAAAAGAACTGCAATAAAACAGAAAAAAATGAAGGGAAGTTGATTCTGATCCTAAACGTAATGCAAAATTTAAAAGATGAAATTCAACAAATTGTTACAATACAAGTAAAATACAGTGAACAAATCAAACAATTAGAATTGAAATTAATATAAAAATGTGAGAAAAGAGAACCGTCACGTTAAAACAGAATTGTGGGATATTAAAAGCAGCATGGAATGATTGGTCACCAAAAAAGGAAAAATAACGTAGTACCTAATGAATGGCTACTAACTGGGCCGATACCGATACTCGGTATCAGATATCAGCCGATACCGGCCAACTTCCGTTACTGAAGAAGTATAGGAAATTCAGATAGGTACATATAAAAATCCGACCGAGCTGTAGCCATGCCCTAAGAGTATTCTAACCTTAACGTAAACAATATAGCTACGCGGTTGCGACTTTACCTGGCCAAAAGCGGAAACTCGGATATTTGTCAGCTGTGCTGATGGTACTCTGATAATAGTGTGCTTTCTGTGTATATTTTTTGGTTTTTACGAAATAAAAATCTGTAAAGGGCTTTACTCAAAACTTCCCTCGCACTGGACTTTGTGACACAAGATTGACCAAAGCTGTATTTTCGATAAACATATATTGCTTTAGCAAAATTACTGTTATTGTTGACATGATATTCTATCTTGAGTTATTCAAAATTAGGGGCGGATGGAACAATTGAGAAACCAGGAAATTTCCAGATGGGCACGGTCTCAGCGGTGCGCTTTCTGCAAACAAAATGCAATTGCCAAGGCGGCATTGTTTTGGGCTAGTTTATAGTTTTATGATGATACTTTCATAAAGACAACAAGTGGGCGTTATGACACTAAATAATTTTAAACATCGAAGGAAACTATCTTAATTTTTAAATACAAAAAAATATTATCATTAATGATACTCGAACTACTGTATGCGAACGAGCCCGAACATTAGATTCCTTTGTTCCCCGGTGAACCACGGCTGCGCAGACTGCACCACGCCCGCGCTGGCAGTTCCTTTTTGTCTCGTACAACAGTTATCCTGTATTTGTTGATTCCCATTTTTGGCTAGGATAAAGCCAGCACTATGCACAAATTAGTACTTTTATGTATTCCTCCTTTCAGTAAAAAGCGATTTGCTCTAATGCGAATGATAGTCTTATGGCAAATGCAACTCTTGCTTAAATAACAAAGGTATGACTACAAATGTACACACTGTAGCAATTATAGCAGCATTAACATCAAGTTTATCGAACCTTTCAGACACACCCAAGTCGGAGCTCAAGTTTAGTGTTATGCAACCCTACTCTGAGCGGATTTTTTCCGAAGGAGCTCATATTGTAAAAATCGCCGTTGTCAATGGAACGCCTAAAAACGTTCATATTTAAAAAAATGCTATAAATATATTTTTGTAGTATGTTTTATTTGTTGTCCACTACACTAACTCTTGCGGTTTCAAAACCTCTAATCTTATTTTTCCGATAACCCTTCGCAGTAGGAAACACTGCAACACTTTCTTATTTATATTTTTTCTTTCTAGCTTATTAGGCCGGTTCAACCGTTTATTTTATCTGAGCTTTAACTGTGAACCCCCGGAATAAGACTGCATTTGACTTTAGAGACTGCAAAAATGAACACATGTTATATAAAAGGAAGCTCTAATTAACAACCCAATAATGCTACGCGATGCAGTAGATAAATGTGAGAGATAATTATGAAATTGATATAAAAGTTAGAGCTGCAAGTAGATTAGAAGAGAACACCTTGTTAATAGAGTTAGAAAACGAACGCGACAAACTAAAATACATACAGAAAAAAGAAAAAAAACTAAATAAAAATCAATAATAATATGGAAAAACTGGAAAAATAAAACCAAAAAACTATGTGGGAATATCAAGAATGAGTTAATAATGACAGATCAAGTAAGTAAAACAGTATGATAATGGAAAAACAGAATAAAGAAAATAACGAAAAGGGTACCTACAAAATAAATGGATATATAAAAAATATATTGCTAGGGGGATGTATGAGGATTGAAGAGGAAGCACTGAAACATTTAGTACGAGATATTAAAAAGTCTGTAAAAGGCTTTACCCAGAACTTCCTTCATCGACATTGTGACACTAAATAATTTTAAAAATGAAATTAAGTTAGAAGTAAAATATCTTCACGTTTCTAATAAATTAAATAAATTTTCAAATAAAAACAATCCGTTACCGGAGGGATTTGAACCGCGGCACTTGTGACTGCGAACAAATCCACCGACCAATTTCTTGCTACTCTACGGAGTCCCGATCGTATCGTTGGGTTTCAGCTGGCTCACCCTTCACGCCGGGCATGTCTTAAGAAAATTAATTATATTTTTTACACCAATAAACCAATGCAGATAATTCTTTCACCAAAAATTTTTTAATTATATATTATGTATATATTTATATGCAATAGTTTTTACGAAATACGTCGATGCCTCGCCCAAATATGGGACTTACGCATTTATGCAGCTCGCGGCCTAAAAATCAAAGGAAAATAAAGCTAACAACATCTTAACACTTGCTTATGCTAATTAATATAAATATCAAATTTAAAAAATTACCGGGGAGAGATTCGAGCTACATCACATGCGGATACAATCGTCGATAGTCAGTAGTTATATCCCTAGTGCATTCTGTATGTTCGAGTATTTCATCGGGTTTTTTGAGGTTAATATATTTAGTCTTTTAAAATTTGTTTTGAGTTTAATTATACCGGACAAATCCACCCGAACTACCCTTCACACTTTATCAAGAATTAGGACTTGCAACATGTCGCTGGCGTGTTTAAAAGTTTTTTGTTGATATTTCAATATTAATTTGTAAAAGCCGGAAAACGATTTCTTTGTCAGTTGTATCTTTTTTGGTTTTTTTATTTTATTGTTTTTAATTGATATGGTAAATAATACGTTATGAGTGCATATATGTGTAGGTATATATTCGAAAATCCTGTGTTGTGTGCTATTCCACGCAAAAAATTAAGGATATTTTCTTGATTATAATTATCAATCGGCTGTATTATTCTCTCTGCATTTCTAACGAGCTGGTGGGCATACTGCAATTCTTAAGATTTGTTTGGTTTAATTAAATTCAAAACAAATAAAAAAATATATAATTATCCTCAAAAAAGTTGACGAAATTCCAAAAAAGCGAAATTTCGATGAATTTTCCTTTCGACGAATTGTTGATTCGATTAATTATGTTTTGATAAATTGCATTTCGATCAACTGCCCTTTCGAGGAATTGTTGTTTCAATGAATTGCGTTTCGATTAATTGTATTCGATTAATTGTTTTCGATGAGTTTACCTAGACCCCTTGCACCCACTGAGGTGGGTGACCATTCGACGTTGGAATACAATTAACGTCGCTCTCATCTAAAGACTGACCTATGAAGTAGAGTAACGAGACTATATACAAAACATATACACACACATGACTTGGAGGTGGCACAATAAGCCCACTGAAGCCGAAGTGCGCGTGAACCTGGTTCACCGTTCACCCAAAAAAAATCTTGTTTAAAACCTTGACGATTTAGTAGGTTGGTATTTTTCATCCAATATGTATCTTTGTTTATATATGCAATGGGCGGGCATTGACTATTTCATAAAAAAATATAAGTTTAGTAAACTTTATAAAAACTGCTTCATATAGCACGTCAAATCCAAGATTTTCGAGCACTTATCACATTAAAATTTTCTCTGAGTGTTTTACAAGCGATTTTTGAATTCGTCTACGGTGTAGACTCGAGACGAACACACAGTTGTTTAATATACCCCCAAAACAAAGTAATCCTAGGGTCTGAGGTCAGGTGACCTAGGTGGTCATGATATAGGGCTATAGGACCAATATGTCTGCTGTTTCATATCGTAGCAAAAGAACGAGAGTGCTTCGAGCATTTATTATAAATTTTAGAAAAATATTATTTCTTTTCACAAATTAAACAAAGATAAATCTGAAATAAATCGCTTTTTTACTTTTTGTTGTAAAACAACGTGCACCTACCGGGAGATCAAGAAAGACTGACCGAAAAAAACTTTCTTCCGTCAGGTTATCAATATCTACGTCAAGTTTCTGCAATAAAGTTAGCTGTTTATCAGCTGTCAGTATTAGATATTGTACTGTGCTGTCAGTGTCAGCTTGTTTGTATTTTGTAAATTTCAATTTTCCGTTCATTTCAATATTTTTCGCAGGGGTGAGGTGGTGCACATTTCGAACATCAAATGTGATATATTTAAAGGTAGTTGTTGATTATAAAATGAATAAATCGATTTAAATAAGTAATGTTATTTGACTTGAAGTTAGCTACTATAGTTCAGACCAAAGAATATAGATATCTATATTCTTTGGTTCAGACCCAAGCGGTGCAAGGCGGCACATTTTTACTAAAGCATATTTTATGAGCGCCCAAGTCAATCATTTTTGATCTACCGGTATTATATCTAAACTAAAAAGCGTGTGGTAGAAACAAAAAACCGGCCTATTAAATCATAAGCATATGCTATCTTTAATTCTTTGATAAAGGACATTTTTGAAATTAATGATATGTTATTAGATTTATCAGGTTTTTCTTATTTTTGCGGTGCAGTAACGTCCTTATGCCTATTTCAGCTAACTTTGCCCTGTACATACTTTAATAGAGGAAAAAAAGAGAAGATTGGGGACCTAGTTTATTATAGACAAGAAATTTTAAATATGATTTCAAAATATTTCTAGAGGATGCTAATACGAAGAAGGAACCTTCAAAACTGGCCTTCTTAAATACAGCACGCATAAAAATACAAATAAAAATAGATAGTTTTAAATAGATCTTACAAAAGATACGTATTTTGATAAAAAGTGCTTATTTAGAAAATAAAAACAAGAAATATACAAGGGCATCTGGATCATGCCAGGTGGATTACATGTGAACCAGGCCATGTTCTAATAGAGAAATAAAGATACTTAACAGATATTTCAAGCTACAGAAGGGAGGTGCAGACTTGGGGCAATATTTTGGTGAGCATTAAAGAAAGTATTAAACAAGAAATCAATTACAAGAAAACAGGAAAAATAGCCAAAAAGGGTAACTAAATTACGCAAACAAAATTGTAGAGTAGAATATTGAGAGAAATGCAGTCCTGCTTTTTCTTTTTGCTGCAAGTATTGGGCTTATGCCTGTTACGACCCCTTTGTTATTGATCTCTCCACCGTTTTCGTGGGCGCTCTATGGATTTTCTTTCTTTTGCTCTGTATAGCCATATTTGCTTGGATATTCTTTGTGTATTGTTTCCTGTATATTACGTACTCGTAGCTCTTTTCGTATGTTCGCGATTCTCATTTTCTCTAGTTTTGTACAGGCTGCTTCTCTTTTGAAAAACCTAATTTCTGATGTCTCTATTCTTCGCTCATTTCCTTTTGTAATTATGCAAACTTCGCTGCCGTATATGACAGTTGGTATCGATAATGTTTTATATAACCTTTATCTACTTTTATGTTTTAATGCTGCTCCTAAAAAACTGAAAACTATGCTTTAATAGGTTCTATTAAAACACTGTTTTTACATTATTCTTTTTATATGAAAAACGTCGAAACAGCTTTCTTTATTTTAGACAAGTGACAGATTGTCATATTTATGAAATGTTAAAATGCAAAGTTTCTGATTATTTTTATGCAAAGTAGATAAAATCTTCCATGATAGGGTACGCGCTGCAAAAGAGTTTTCAGGCACTTGACTCGATATCAAACTCAACCTTCGGTCTTATTTGACAAAATACTTCGATGCCTAAAACACTCTTGGAACTTGTATCATAAATAGCTATTATTAATGTATCTTTATGCACTTTCTGTTTTAACGTTTGTTTATAGTGCCGTTTATATAATTAAATTTCTCCATTTTTTTAAAATTTTCATCTATTGGAAGTAGGATATTGTGCAATCTAAAAACATGAATTCGTTTACTTGTTCTATAGGACGTAGAGAGGCTATAGAGAAATTAAGTAACACCTTGAATTCTATCTAGGATACCCAAAAAAATAGCATCAATACCAACAACATAGAAAACCTATAGTTAGCTATAATAGATAGAATTCAACTAGTAGCAGAAGGGTTTCAGAACAAAGTGGACAAAAAAAAGTAATTTTATTTAGAATGCGAAGTAAAACTAAGGTTGGAAATAATAAGAACCACGAACGGGAAATATAAAGAAAGCGAACATAGATCATCAAATAAAAAGTAAAACAAAAACGAAGCACAACGCGAGATAAATCAACGAGATAGAAGAAAATGACAAAGTTAAACAAATAAAAAATGTCTATCAAAGATTGAAAAGGAAAATAAAATACAAATATACAACTTTAATATTTTACAGAAATAGTAGTGGGGAATTAATCGGAGGAGAGCAAATAATACTAGAACTGTGAAAAGAATATTCTAATTATCTCTTCAATGAAGCAGGTCAGCACGAAGACAGCACGCCATGTAAAAGTAGAAATGGATAATGAAGAATAGGAGAAACCGCCGACCCTAGTACAATTTAAAAAAGTACTAAATAACTTCAAAAATAACAATCCAGGAAATGATCAGATTCTTGCAGAATTGTTTAAATATGAGGAAGAACTGTTATCTAGAATCATAAGGACTTGTTGGAAAACACATGGAAAAAAATCCTAAGAATTGGAGTGAAGCAATATGATTTCTTTTCTTGTAGGTAAGAAATCTGCTTCTCACAGTCTTTTTAAAATTATTCAGCCTATCCATTTCCATAATTTTATATTTACCTACCCGTGCATTTACAATAAGCTTAAAATAAATCTAAAATAAAATAGGATGTGTTGCAGGAATTAATCAAATTGAGTTCCTTTTTGAAATCTACTTTAGCTAACGTTGGTTTTAAGCTATTACATTGCTCGCATGGCAATTAAACCTTTGCATTAATTAAAAAACTAATATCAAATCAAGAAGCGTAAACTGTATCTTTTGAATCACCTTATCCAAGTTCCTAATTAGATTTGTTATACAGCATGCATTTACATAGGTATTGTAGATTTCTGTTTCTTTCCATGTATAGTTTCTATCGTTGAAAAGTACTGGATTCCAAACCTAGAGAAAAATAAGATAATATATTAACATTTTATTTCCATGCTATCGATATTTCGGCGAGTAGGCTTAAACATTCATGTAGTGCCTTCTCTGAACAGAATTTTTATTACAGCGAAATTTATACTTGTGTAAATATAGTCTCTCGTACAAAAGTAAGTTCCTGTTAAAAAATTGCATATTACAATAACTTATGTAATGTAAACAGACAAAAATTTTCTTGCAAAATAAAGTTTCATTTAACGCACTCCAAATTTTATAGGTACTTAAATAATCGTTATCTTGAAATTAGTATAGCTAATCATAGCCATCTATTGGCCTTTAGTATTAATAACTAATGATTTCACTTTCATTTTCATTTATACGTAACTTCGGAATTACACAACGAATAAGCATAATAATAATAAGATACAGAAATACCCTTTTGTAATTTTAACATCTGTTCCCACTAATCACATACTTGCGACAAATATTTCAAACTAGAATGCCATTTCTTCTTATTTATAAATCTATAGAATGATTTAATTGTGTTTCATGCGCATTAAGTCCAAAAAGAAATATTCAGATAGTTCCATAGACCTAACCCACTGAGGCTTCAACATTCGACTCGAGCTTTCAAATGGTCAAACCGGTTGAATATCACTTGCGATATCGTCTTTGAATAGCGATAATTTAATTAAATCTCTTAAGCCGAGTTTCTGATTAATAAATAGATCAGGGAATTAATTACGCGTTCAGGTTAAGCGAAACACGCTTTCAATTTTTACTTTCTCGCACTGTTTTATCTGCTACATATACAAGCAATAATTATCAACTCGGTTAATGCACTCGGTTGGTAATTTTGCATAGGCACGTAAATATAACTTAATTGACTAGCAAACATTATGTGGCGAAATATGTTCAAAACGTTAGGAGATTGTCAAAGCAGTTACAAACGAGTATGTCAATTGCTTTTCAAGTAAGCGAGAGTAAATCAAATTCTATTCTGGTTTTCCACTTTCACGAATAATTATCGTATATGCCGATCTAAGTGCGAGTTCATAAAACACGCGACCAAGTCTATAAAAGGTTTATTGAGTAGAAAATTATAATAAATACAAAACTTTTACTACGTAAGCACCTTAACGCTTAGATGAATTAATTATTAAAGAGAGTACTTGGCAACATAGCAATTTCCTTGAGCAACAATAAATAGAATAAAATACAACAATAAAATTATCTAAAACAAATTGCCGGCCCAGGTGGCTACCATTTATGCTCCTCTTCTTTCCATTTCTCTTCCACTTTCCACTCGGGCTCCTTCCATTCGATCTTGTGTTCCTCGTGATGGTGAATGGGCACAGGGACTTCAACCTTAACTGGGTATGGTATCTTCTTCTCCACCGTATAGGGGACGTGCTTGATCACCTCATACGGCACTGGCTTTTCAACTTTTATTTCTACTGGGTATGGCAGTTCCTTGTAAACGGGGACGTGGACCTTCTTTATCACCGGATACGGATGCGGCACGTGAATCTTCACTGGGTAGGGTATCTTCTTTTCAACCGGATAAGGAATAGGCTTGTCGACGTACACCTTAACCGGATAAGGCTTTTCCACGTGGTAAGGTACGTGTATCTTCTTCACCACCTTGACTGGGTAGGGTTTCTCGACGTGGTAGGGAACTGGATGATCAACGTGGACCTTGACGGGGTAGTGCACGATCTCCTCCACCGGATATGGCTTGGGCACGTGAACCTCCACTTTCACCGGGTAGGGCACCTTTTTCTCTACTGGGTAGGGGTGAGGCACTTTGACTTCTACAGGAACGAGTACCTTTTTCTCCACGGGATAGGGTTGTGGAACCTTGACCTCCACAGGGTAGGGTTTATCTACGTGCACGTGGACAGGTACCTTCACAATCTTTTCTACAGGTACGGGTTTGTGCACAGGCACGGGGACCTTGACTTCCACCTTGTAGGGCACCTCGATCTTCTTCTCGACGGGGTAGGGCTGCGGAACTTCCACCTTTACGGGGTATGGGACAGTCTTTTCGACTGGCACGTGAATCGTCTTATAGACAGGATATGGAACCTTAACTTCCTTCTCGATGGTGATGATCTTCTCGTGCTTGTGCTCCTCGTGCTTATGTTCCTCGTGCTTGTGTTCATCGTGCTTATGCTCCTCGTGCTTGTGCTCCTCGTGCTTGTGCTCTTCTTCGAAACCCTTCCATTCCTCTTCCTTCCAGCCGTGCTCCTCGGCTTCTCCACCAAATCCCTCCAGTTTATGCTCTTCGCCGCCGCCACCAAAACTGAACTCCTCGAACTTGTGGCCTTCGCCGCCGCCTTCTCCTCCGCCCACGCCTAAGCCTTCGCTGGATTCCCACCCATGCTCTTCGTGCTTGTGCTCTTCGACCTTGACAGCTGAAGCGACGAGAGCGCTGAGGGCCCAAATCAAGCTAATTGCGTGCTGAAAATATGCATTACTCAATTATAATATGAATAAAAACTTAACAAGTGCAAGTGTAATATTTTGAATGGACCAAATATAGCAACACTATGTCTAACCAAATCACTAACAATCAAACTACACAATTATTGAGCTCTCCGTCACTTAAACTTGCACTTGCTCCAATTGCTAACTGAACTTACTAATCCCTTCATGTGCGTGTGTTCGTGTAAACCACCACTGCTAACGCACTTGCTCCCCGAACATTATATAGACTTACTTTCCCTGTTTCCCTCCACCGATTCTTTCTTTAATTGGACACTAATCATAATATATACGGAAATACAGGTGTGACAAATCGATCGCGACTTTTTAATTGTACATTAACCTGTCAAAGCGGTTGGATCTTCTAATCGACAACAATAAGGCATTTTAATTAAGAGCTGCTACTTTATACTTATATACAGTGCTTGCAACTAGTGTGATACGTTTCGATTATAATTTTATGGCAAGTGGGAACCAATTACGAGATTAATGTAAATAAATTTGTTTGTTTACCTTATTGTGCTTATTGCGAAATGTCGTTGCAATAACTAAATGCGTATTTGGCTTGCAGGTTACGTAAATTAGCTGACATTTAGCACGAGCTAATTAACAATTCGTATGTACTTCGACAATCAGGAGATGTGTTTAAATCAACTTCTAAGTTTCTTACTAAAAATTATTATTTAAACACTTTAAATATGTAACTAGTACCAAGGAATCAGTGTTGAATCCAGGGGGGTGGCCGGGGGAGAAATTCCCCCCCGGGAAGTACAAAATTTTCCCCCGGAAACATTACCATTTCATATTCATGTTTTTTATCTGTAAAAGAATGGGTGGATTGCACGGGAATAGGTAAAAACACCCCCCCAGACGTTTCATTTCCCCCCCGGAGTAATCAGTCTGAATTCAACACTGCAAGAAATTCTTCCCGTAGGATCCCAAAGAATTTAAATGCTAGCTCTCAGAGTATTTCTAAGTATTAGTGCAATCGCCTACTTTACTGTGCTTGGTAAATAATTTCGGAAATCTTCTCAATTGTTCGAAACTAATAAGGTTGACATCGGGACATGCAACTAGTTGGTTTCCTGTGACAAAATATAACTGTAGCAGACCTTCGTTTCAAACAACTAGTGCATGCCCAATGCTTATGAAACAATAACGGTATTGTGTTTATAAATAATTTATTGAGGTAGATACTATTGTTGTCATTTGCGTAATAGATTTATTTTCACGAAAATTAGTTCGGGAAATTCAACGAAGACACTAAATGTGCATGTTTAATTTACTAATAAACGCATATTAGTAATGGTTTGATATAATGTGTATCACTTGCTTTAGTTGTGGCTGTAGTTACTGCATTTAGCGTATAAAAGACAAAACATATTATTTTTATTTCATACTGCATCGTAAAACCCATGTTTAAGTTAATGATTTTAGTCCGGAAAATGAGGCTTTACGGTATCAGGTCCGGTAAAACATTTTACCGGACTCAAATGAAATAAACAGGTCCGGTAAAACATTTACCGGACTCAAATGAAATAAATCAATAATCAAACTATTTATTATTTTCAATTGAAAAATTTTTTTTTTTGTAGTTTTAAGTAAAAATCTAATAATTGCAGTATGAAATAAAACTCATTACGACATACGTCCAGTAAACTTTTACAGTAGTTCGTCTCAACATTCCAGACTCGGCTCCTACGTCGCCTCGTCCCGAAACGTTTGGACTCGCTACTGTAAACTTGCGTTTACCGGACTTATAACGTAAATTACTATTAATGAATACAGTAAAGCGACCGAAAAATATTTCTAATAAACAACATCTCATACTCAGGAACTCTAATACATTATGTGTTATTAACTCAAATCCTAAATGAAAATTTTGTTAAAAAATGCACCCTAATGTTACACATTCTAATACATAATATTTCTAGAATTTTGAAAGTCCATTGGCATTTCATAACTCTAGTTGCAGTGCTAGACGTTACAGATAGTTAACTTAATGTATGTGCAACTAAACAGCCAATTACTTTTATCGAACTTGGCTTTATTTGCAATTCACTTGCCTTGTTTATTTTACGTAGAGATATCTATCAATGATATTAAGTAACCTAAAGTATTTAGCATTTTAGGTACATTGAAAGTACACATAACCTTGATTTTTTTGCAAGACTGTTTAATGTAAGTTTTGTTTTTAGTTGAAATACAAGCATTAATAATAACATTCTTTATTATACAATAAATAATTTAATATAGCGAAACACTGTAAAATTAAATTTAAAGTAGTATCTAGACTGGCAGGTCATAAGAAGAGCAAATTTTGCTAATGTAAAAGCAACGTAAACCGCCAGGTTTGCTCCCTTATGACCAATTCGTGTAGCTCGAAAGGTGCCCACATTCGTTTTATTTGTGTGGTTTCAAAATATTGGTTTGATGGTTTTAACATACTTTTTAAAAATAGAACCATTTGAGAATTCTTTGATTATTAGCACCAAAAGTTACTGTAGATTTGAACAAATACTGCTTTCATTGCGTTGGTTTACATGAGAGCTACTCAAAACGCAACATGGACACGTCTTGTGAACTCGAGAAAGCAGAAATCAGGAACTGCCAGTACGAAGCGATGCCATTCTTACTGCAATTATTTAAAATAAATTGCCATATCGTCGTTTATCATAAGAGCTACATATTGTAGATTTAATTGACAATTTATAAATCAAATTCTAATTGCAGCGAGTAGACTATAAAGACCACGACGTGTCATAAAAGAACTTTCAAGTACTTGAACAATGGCGCTTGCGATTTGAATTTTTCGTGACAGAATGCAAACCGATTAAATTGCAGAAATTAGAAAGGCTCATTTTTAATGCAGAATTAGCATAATGCGATATCAGCCCGTGCTAATGCCGGCATGCGGCATTACCATGCGTGATTTCCTTCTTTTCAATAAATACGCTGCGGTTCACATAGGCGTAACTGCCAGCAAATTATGCTGTTACATATTGCTCGCTAGGATGATATAGAATAAAAGGCATATTTAAAGATTCTGTTTGTTTCGTAGAGAGGTTTTCCTAAAATAAATATTTCTAGGAGTTGCTATACAGGGTGTATCAGAATCGTTTACAAAAACACTGAAGGGTGGATCCTGGATCCTGGATCCATAACTAACCAATTTAGCTGAATGAAAATTGTTGACCCCAAGAGCCACCCCTCAAAGTTTGTGTATAAGGTGCTGATATACACTATATAATAAGAGTCAAATTATTTCACCTATTCAATGTTTCTTTTCCTTTTCTGTGCTTACTAATTGTTTATAGTAACACAGAAGATTTATGACAAATGTAGCCACCAGCTACCAATAAGCTTAATTGGTTTAGACTTTCCTGTATAAATCAAATTAAATTTCTGAATAAAGCGGCTCTTCACTGCCAGCTGCTGCAGTAAATTGTCTAATCCGACATTCAACCTTTCATTTAGAATAAACGTCTTTCTTCATTTGCTCATATATTATAACAAATGCGTTCGGGTGATTAAGAAAATTTAACGCTTGTTAACATTAAACGAAGTTCCAAGAGCTATTGTTGGGACTCGCATCCGGAGTGTTTTCCCTCAATTTTGACCCCTTTATGGTGTGGATGAAGCACGCTCGAAGGGTCAGCTATTCTTATCGCTGGAGTATAGCGGCGCCATGTACACATAGGACAATAAAACAAAGTAAACCTTTTTCTTCGTCTATTGTTAGGCACAAGCCCTGCTTCTTTGTAGTCTGCAATCTGCCTCTGGCAATGTTGATAGTTAACTATCTAGCCATCGTTTTAGTGGTCGTCTAGGCTGTCTATGCCCTTGATGTTTCCCATTCTTTGTTATTTTTGCCAGTCTTTCATTGTTCATTCGTTGTACGTGTGTGTTCCAGAATCTTTTTCTCTGTCTCCCCCATTTAACTATATTGTCAACTTCGCAGATTCTTATGATCTCAGAGTTGGATACATGGCCTCGTAGTGGTTTTCACACTATTGGTCTTAATACCTTCATTTCGGTTGTTCTAATTAATCGTTTCGTTCTCACTGCATCACGTCTAGTTTCTATCTCGTATGTTATGACTTTTCTTACATATGTTTTGAAGAGTTTTAACTTTGCTTTTTATGCTTATACATATATTTGTTTCTCCAAACTGTGTCCCGAAGACAGGCCGAAATATCAGCTCATTTAGTGGCTGTATTTAACCCCTTTGTAAAGATCACCGTAGTAGATATTTCTACGATTTGAAGCTTCGGTTTATCTTATACGACCAGTTGACCACCGCACCGGCGTTTTTGAAGTGGTAACGTATTTTGTTTTATCAATAGATATTTTTATATTCTATTTTCCTGCCGTTACGTGAAAGGTGTGCCGCATGCGTTGCATCCATTTTCCAATATGCTGCAGATCGAACAGCGATGATGTGACCTTAGATGCGTTTCGAGGTAAGCGGCTTATCCAGGTCCAAAAGGCAGATGCGAAATATTTAGAGACTGCCCAAATAGCGGATTGATCGGCGAAGAAGCCGTCATAGAGAGAACTAAAAATTAGCGAAAAAGTGAACTAATTATGAAAAAACCGCACGCCAGTGGCAACGATTTAAGGGAAAATCCTACTTTTTCTTAACTCTCCCCCCCCCCTCGGAAGACATACGTCAAAATTCTTGGAAACCCAGAAGAAGCCTGCACCATCAAATTAGATGCGCATGGGTCCAATAAGTTTGAATTTTTAAAGTATAAGTATATTAAGTATTAGCCAAAGTGAGAATAGGCAATGTGCTCCCTATACAGGCAGTTAAGGTGAACTAAGTTAAGTAAAACGTTCTCTGAAGAAAAGATGCTAAAATCATTGTGAATCAGAGCACATACAACTTGAATCTACGAGTATACTTTATGATTACTAATTTATTTGGAATTTTAAAATTTTTAATCTTTTAATTATTTGGTTGGGGACACTAAAAGATTTATTAAACTCTTTTAATTTTATTATCATTGATTTTTAAATTGATTATCTAGTAGTTTTAAATTTAACATAAATTACCTCAGGGATAACAGCGTAATTTCTTATTGATAAGAAAGTTTGTGACCTCGATGTTGGATTAAATTTCTTTGGTGCAGAAGCTGCAATATTAAGTCTGTTCGACTTTTAAAATTTTACATAATCTAAGTTTAAACCGGTGTGTGTCAGGTTGGTTTCTATCTTGATTTATTTATCCCGTTTTAGTACAAAAGGACCGAGTGTTAATAGTTATTTATGTATTAAGGACATAAAACAGGCGTTTTTGGCCAGGGGTATGTAAGTTATAGCACGAGGTGCGGAGCACCAAGGGCTATAACACGACAATCTCAAAGACGCTGGTTACGCCTGAGGTACATGTGTACGAAAGAAATTTTAAAACGGCAGATTCAGATTCTATAACACGTTGTGAAATGAAAACAGATTAATTCTTACAATTATTTCAGCTAAATAGTACCTTTGTAACTAGGTATGATTTTCATTAATACATGTTTATAAATAATAACTGAAATCACGTCAACGGGCGGTAATAGCTATTTACGTTATTAGACCGGTAGCAAAATTTTTATGGCCGCGCCAATACTTTACAGGTCGAGCCCGTAGGGGGCCAAAATTCAATTCGATCACTCAAGTGCAACGTTTGTGTGGAAGATAATTTAGCGTCTCTAATGCTTCTACTTACAACACAATTTTGAACTTGGTTCAAAAATTGTGTAATAACAGGTCCTTATTGAATGGAAAATCAACTGGAAGGCCTAGGTCAGCGTGTAATCCAAAAATCGAGTATGTAGTGTCGAACTTCATACTCCGTTTAGGAGGTATTTTGGAAATGAAGAGATCATTTCAAGCATACAGTATTTCATAAAGGAATCTTCCATTCTTGTAGTTAATTCTACAGTTTTGTTTCAAGTTGTAACTTACTACAATAAATTGTTATTTGGAAAATAAATCCATCAGTGTTTTTTTACTCTGTACAAGAAATATTGTATACACCACTGGAGATATTCATGTTTTTTACCTTCGGTTGACTTACAGATCTCGAAAAAAGATATTATTACATAACATAACATATTCTTTTATTTTTGAATACGATTAGTTACTTTGCCAGATTAGTGCAATTGATTTAGAATCTTTAAATGCAAATTTTTAAGGTAATATTTCTATGTTCTTCATGTTTTAATAATCCTTTTAAAACTAATTGTTTTGGTTATTTGTGTGTTAGTATAGGTTACTTTTTTTACTTTATTTGAACGTAACGTCCTTGAGTATATTCAGATTCGTCTGATATATAGATGTCTCTATAACTGTGCTTTTCTATAAAAACGAAAAACTTTAGTAACCTGGTATAAACAGATGTTTTGATATCCTAAGTTACTTTTAAATGTACCCAGTGTTGCATTAGCATTTATTACTTTCAAGATGAATGTTTTAAATTTCCCAGCTTGGCATTTCTTTAAATTTTATTTTCTATTATATGAAAACATAAATAAAGCAGTAGGTAGCTGCTAAAAATTTCTTATAAATTTTCTATATATTTGTTTATCTTCTAAACTGGACTAGCATATCTCAACTATATATCATAAATTAGAGTGTTTTTAGTAATTATGCAAAGAGATTTTAAAAATTGAAATAACATAAGTATTTTAAAAATACCAAACTAATCGTTCATGAGGTAATGTCGAATAATCTTCTAATGTTAACATTAAACATATTCATTCCAAAAATTTAACTACATTTAATTTTATAAAACGTTAATATAAATTGTTCACAAAAATGTTGTAATTTGTAGTAAAATCCTGCTAGATTAACCGTTCGTATCGACTCAAAGAATATATTGTGTGCTTAATAAAATTCACAATTTAGCACTTACAAATTGTGAATTTTAAATTATTCGAATAAAACATAGAAGAAGCAACCAATAAACCCTGTTAAGTTCTGTATATAAACTGTTAATGAAAATAATTCTAAAAAAGATGATCGAATGCCTTACAATAGGTGAAAAACAACATGGCTTCAGACGAAACCAGTCGACGGCAGATGCGATATTTATTGTTAGACAACTGGTCGAAAAATCCATTGAGTTCCATAAGCCTGCACTTTTGTGCTCCGTCGACCTTACCAAAGCATTCGATCATAGTAAATTAGAAGATGTATTAAATATACTTTAAGAATGGAACTTTCGAATTCCATTAATACGGCCAATGATAATCTAAATCTAGAACAAAAAAAAAACACGAATAAAAGTAGACAAGGCGCATCTTTAAGCCTTAAACTGTTTAAACTGCTCGTAGATAAAATTATATATTCCATACGGACCAAATTAGACTAGAATAGGAAGGCAAACAGTAATATCGTATGTCATGCAGATGACGCTGTGCTCATTGCCGAAAGCGAAGACAAATTACGACTACTGCATTAGTTCAGTATAACATCAGAATCATACAACAGAATAGTGTTCACTAATAAAACCCAAAGTCTTGTTATAAGCAAAGAGCCGTAGGTGCAAATTAGAAATAAATCAAAAAATTATAAAGCAAGTATTAGAATTTAGTTACCTTGGCGTGAAAATATCAAGCAATCGCAATTTAAACAACTAGTACAGTAAAATTGTCGTTTTACCTTAAAAAAATTGGCCGCGGCGATTCCTCTTGCCCAGTGGTTTAGGGTCATTAGACAAGTGGAAAACCAAAAAGGCGTCACCCCACCCCTTGCCAAACAGCCGCCATCTTGATAACAATCGAATTTGTTTTTTCTCGCGATCCATTGGTCGCACAGAAAAAGTTATTGAACAAAAAATATTGGAAATAAAATTCTACACATTTTTTATCCTTGCGTGATACCGAGAAGTTGGTATTTAAAACGGTAGAGGGTTAAGTAAAGTTACCAAAAATCTGTTTCCTCCATTCTACCGCGGTGGGGGTGATTTTTTCCGAAAATTGCGAATGTGAAAGTTGTAGTGCTTGAAAAAATATACACGAATCTCTTTTAATAATGTGATTGATTTAAATAGTCTCCGAGTGAGAACCCTTCAAAATCCGCGCAGCGTGGAGAAGTGGAGTCCCGCACTTATTATAAATAACGAGATGCCATGTCTGCCATTTGGTTAACATAAAGAAAACCATTATCGCTCGTACTATTATCCATTTTTAATCAGAATACAATCATGAAACAGCACTCGCAATCGTATTCACGGATTTTTTCCAAGAATTTTTCACTTTGCGTTTATAACAAGTTGTGAGCTTTTTTTTCAATCAAAGTTTTAGCAACATTTCTATCATGGTCGATAATGACTCGGTTGTGTCCGAGGCTCCAAACCAAGACGAACAAACAGCTCCAAAAAAGAAAACGTGTCTGAGTAGACTACAATATATCTTAGGGTTTATGCAAAAAGAAATTACTTTCAATATACGAGCCCAAAATCAAATCATTTGGCACAGTTAAGATTTTTCCGGTATCTTTATTTTGTACCCACGAAAGAAAATCTTCTTGGTCAATATTCTTACATCGTAATTGTAGACGTTTTTAGCAGTATTATAACAGCTTTAACAATAACAAATTACAAAAAGTAGTCGGGAAACACTAACTTTAATAAATATTATACACCAAGTGAATTAAACATATGTTTATTCACAATAAAATGTTGAGCTCACGAGCACGTAGTGCGAGTGAGATCATATCTGTGAGTTAATAAATGTTTAATTCACATGGCGTATATATGTTTTTATTCAATTTTGACGAAATTTTGAATAAAAAAATTAAAAAACATTCAAACTAAGATATAAATTTGCCCATTCATCGTCGATTTGATCTAAATTTTAGTAATTATATAACACACTACAAAGAGAAAGAATAATTGAATGTAAATATTTGTAGATAATAAAAATATATTGTTCTTCATTGAAACTTTTTTAATTCTCTAGTGAATTAAACTTTTTTAATTCTATAGTGAATTAAAACACTTTTATTTCACTTGTGAATCATAGACTGTTTATGAAGGTTATGGAGTTAATAATGTCACTTCAAACTGTCAAAATTGAATAAAATAAATTACCGATTCATTTCATTTGGCGCAAGCGATCAAAATATAATTTCGTTCACCGTAGCATGTTTTAGTTGAAGTGAAACGAGCTGTTTGTTGTTTAATAACATATAGACAGTCAAGTGTCTGTATTATTTTTGCAGAAATGGCACGTGGTAAAGCAATTTTCAATTTGTTGAATTTTGGTCATTCCTGTAGCAAAATTTACAAACAATTGCAATTATCATATTATATAATAAATATTACACCAGCAAATTTAAGAGCTTTACGGATCTGAGCCAAATGATATCATTCTGGCCTCATATACTCCTTTCCCATCATTTTCTTTTCTTTTACCTCTACCAATTTCTCGGTATCGCGGCAATGACCAAAAATGTGTAGAATTTCTGTAGGTTGTGAAAACCTATTTACATTGAAACTACTTGAGTGACGCGACGATTTTATCTCGCAAAAGAGAAATGGTTACTTCGCTGCGCCGGAATATATCGTACATTTCCCACGCTGCGCGGACTTTGAAGGGCTGTCACTCGGAGACTATTTAAATCAATCCCATTATTTAAAGATTTTCGTGCATATTTTTTCAAGCACTACAACTTTCACATTCGCAATTTTCGGAAAAAACCACCCCCACAGAGCTAGATTGGCGAAAACAGATTTTTGGTAACTTTGTTGCCCTCTACCGTTTGAAATACCAACTTCTCGGTATCGCGGCAAGGATAAAAAATGTGTAGAATTTTATTTACAACATTTTTTGTTCAATAACTTTTTCTGTGCGACCAATGGATCGCAAGAAAAAACAAATTGAATTGTTATCAAGATGGCGGCTGTTTGGCAAGTGGTGGGGTGACGCCTTCTTGGTTTTACACTTGTCTAATGACCCTAAACCACTGGGCACGAGGAATCGCCGCGGCCAATTTTTTTAAGGTGATGGGGTATTTTCCGACAATTTTACTGTACTAAACAAACATAAACAGCAAGCATCAAAGGGAGCCCGACTGTCTGGATACGGGATATAGTATGGAAATCAATTTTATGTCAACGGAAGCTAACATTAAAATATTTAAAACCACGATTAGATCCATTACAAGGTATGCAGCGAAAAAAGGGGCAGAAACTTGAAAAGCCAAGCAGAATATGACAACTGAAATGAACAGTTATCAAACAGCGAAATAAGAAACGCATGCAACATCCAAGAGCTCAACAAATGGGTCAAGATAAGAAGAAAATAATGGAACGCACCAGCCAGCCTAAATAGACTGATAAAGTCAATCAGAGATCAAACAATCCAGGGAAAACGAAACTGCGGGAGACTACCCAAAAGATGGAAAGATAGCTGGATAACATCATCAGCTGACTCACCTCCATAGTGTAGGCACTTTGTAATAATACAGACTAGCTAGCCTTATAGAAGAAAAAGAAGAATAATAAAAATAATTGTAGTCAGCATTCAAAGAAAGTTAATTCCTATATTATTGCTTGATCAGCTTGTACAAATTAAAGTATACATTGTGATCGTGTTTTTCATTATCTTGTAAATTGAAAAAATACTTCTAGAATACAGTCATAATAGCGTTTATAAGACACATTAAACATATAATCAGTATTAAAACCACCTTTTGACAAGATTTTCTACCCGATTCTTTGTTTTTAGAGGTTATTATTATGTACTGCTTCTTTTAAGGGACAGTGCTTGTTCTATTCTCTTTTTTCTTTCATTTCTTTAGTCCCATTTAATTTATTATTATTCTTAGATTTTTGTTTCATAGTTACTCATAAAATTAGAAAAACAGGAAACGGGAAGAAACAGTAACCTAAGCAACAATAAATATAGCAATTAGTTGTAGTTATAGTTATATTATTTTTTGTGGGTACTAATTTATTATTTTAAGCAATACTCTTAATTCAGCCTTTAATGTTTTGATATTAGCTTTGTAATGATTTGATAACATCATAATCTAGAAATAGTGTATTATTATATGAGCGATTATGACAGCCACTATTCACGAAGATGACATTTGCGCCACAAGCCGAAGGCTTGTGGCGCAAGTCATCTGAGTGAATAATGGCCATAATCGCGAATGTAATACGATATTTTATCTACTCCTATGCAATAGGAGTTTTGTGTTCATATTTCCGAATTATGACATTTGTGACAACTGTTAACTTGCAAATTATTTAATTATGAAAATAGAATTTTATGATTGGCTTCAAACCGTGAATTATGAATCATAATTCATGGCCATTGTACAGTAGGAGTAGATAAACATGTATTTCCCGGATGGAAAACACTGACCACTTAATATCTATAGAGCAAAGGTATTAATTTGAAATGAACCTTTGCCAGTGATATATGATTTCTTCTTCGAACGCCAGTTTTTAATGCACAATTTTTAAAGTTTTTCTTTGGGAATTTAGTAGATATGTATCTAATAATTTTAGATTTTTGTGATGACATTTTGTTAAATTTCCAACTGGCTTTTGCCTGATAAATATTAATTCTTCCTCCTGATGCGTAATTACAATAAAGCCACCCAGTCGTTTAGGGATTTCTCTTATTCGTGTTACCAATTTTTTATTATTAGGAATTTCGACACTATTCGTTTCGCTAATGTTCGCATCCTTATAGATGTACTCCGATTCATCGACACCGAAGACGAAGTGCTCTCGCTTCGTCTTCGATCAGCCTTATCGCCACAGGGCACTTCCTAATGTAATGATAAGCAAATATGTTAGGCAGCGTTTTGTAGCCGAGCAGGTAAAGCGTCTGACGTCTGACTATCAATCAGATTGCTCATGGCCATGGCGCGGAGTCAAATTTTACTGACTACACTTTTCTCTTTGCGAATTAATGTAATTTACGTTGAAGTATTATTACAAACATTAAAATATTTTTACCTATTTTGTGCATAATCTTGAACACTCTTCAACCGTCATCCAATCTGACAAAAGTTGTTACCTTGCTTTTTTTTTATTAAAGTTGTTAAATTTTTCTGCATTTTATGATTTACTTCCAATTCAATATAGAAAGACAAAAATTATTTTAATTGGAAAGGCCACATTTGCGGTGGGCTAAAAAGCTACTACTAATTTTTCAGTATACACTTTATCCTTAATTTTTAAAATAATCTTTTTCCTCAAAAATAACTATATAATTATTTCCAAAATGGCAGCTACATAGCATCGCACAAGTAATGACTTCTTCCACTTAATTTAGAACGTATGTCCTGCAATTACCAATTTTCCCGTTCATATTTCCTGAGATGCCGACGTCCAGCAATCCTTCCACCGTTTTGGCGGCTTTCCTATTGGACGTTTCGTGTTTGGTTTCTGTGTTTTTGCCCATTTCGCCAGTCGATGATCTCCCATTCGGTCGACGTGGTTTCTTCAGCGTCGGCGTCTTGTTCTTACCCATTTTACAATATCTTGGGTGTTACACTCTTGGCATATGGTTTGGCTTCTAATTTGGTCTCGTAGGGTCACGCCACGTATTGCTCTTAATGTCTTCATTTCCGCTGTTCTCACTATTTGTTTGGTTTTGGAAGTGTCCGCGTGACTTTCAGCAGGGTATATTAAAATTGGACGTACACAGGTTTTGTAGATTCTAACTTTACCGTCATGTGGTCATGTGTTTATTGCGCCATATTACGTCATTGAGGTAACCTGAGACTGCAATAGCTTTGTTTGCTTGCATTCGTGCTTCCTGGTTAGTGTTTCTGTTACTAGTTATCTCGACTCCTAAATATTTGAAACTCATGACTTGTTCGATAACCTTGTCATCTTTGGAAATGGTCATAGACTTTGTTTTCTCCATGGATATTTTCATGTTAAATTTCTCAGCTGTTACTTTGGATCTGAATAGTAAACGCTGTAGATCGTCTACGTTTTCTGCTGCGATGACAGCGTCGTCAGAATAGCACAGTATTCTTATCTTCGAGTTACCCATTTTATATCCAGCTTCTATTTCATTAACGCTTTTGATAATCTGATCCATAATTAGATTGAAAAGTTTGGGACTTAGACTGCCTCCTTGTCGTATGCCTGCCGCTATTGGTATTTCTTCTGTCAGAGTGTTGTTTATTCGTATTCTTGTTTTATTACTAGTATTCAATTATTTTATTACTTATATGATGATAGGGTCGATATTATTTTCGTGTAAAATTTTTAGTACGTCAGAGAGAAGTATTCTGTCAAACGCCTATGCCAGGTCGATAAAACAAAGGAATAGTGGTTTGTTAAATTCTATTGACTTGTCTACTAGTTGTCGTAATATAAATATAGCGTCGGTGGTGGATCTGTTCTGTCGGAAACCCTGTTCTTCCTCGGTCATTTTTATTTCATGTGTTAGTTTATCCGCTAAAATCTTCGTCATTACTTTCGATACATTGTTTAGGAGACTCATCCTTCTGTAGTTTTCCAGATTTTTCTTACAGCCTCTTTTGAATAGGCTATAAGGATGGATGTGCTTGTTCTCCATTCTTCGGGTATAGTTCCGGTTTCAATAATTTTCTTAAATAGTGTTGTTAGTTCACTAATTAATGCTTTGCTCCCGTATTTAATTAATTCGTTACTAATTAGGTCCGGGCCTGCAGATTTTCTGTTTTTAATTTTTGATATTGCGGTTTCTACATCTTTTTGTGTAATTTTAATAATATTATTGTCGGGTAAATTTCCGATTTCTTCATCTTCTGGCTCTTCGGCAAGTCCATCTGCATTTGATTCGTACAGTCTCTTAAAATAGGATATCCATTCGTCGTTTAGTATGGTATTCGTTTGTATATATTCATTTATTGGCTTCTTTCGGTTTCGCAACATGTTTCAGACTTTCTTTTGGCCTCCGTAAAGGTCATGTTCCATATCTATTGTAAAGTTAGACCAATATTCTTTTTTCAGTGTGCTTATTTGGGAGTTGACTCTATTTCTTACTATTTTGTACCGTTCATACTCTTCCGGTGTTTTGTTTGTTCTGTATGTAATATATGCCGATCGTTTTTCTTGAGCCAATGTTTTGACGTTATCGGTATACCAGGGTGCTCTTTGGTTTACCGTTAATGTTAACTTTCTTGGTTTCTAGTGCATCTTTTTGCACTCATTAGTACGAGGGCTGTTCTCTTTCTGTTGAGTCTATTCAGTAGGCAATGACTTTTTTACGGAGACGTTGTTATAACAAGTGAACGTCAATGTTTGTAAGTCTAACGCAAGTGACAGAACGAAAATATATATTGCCATTCTTAATTTTGTACTAGTTTGAAGTAAACACCTTTTGCAAAAATCTTGAAATTCGGGAAAAAGCATTTTCCAGCAATCATTTTCTACAATTTCAAACGCGGTTTAAGCCGTGAAGAATGTTTTAATGAACTCAAGTCCGTGTTTGGCTGTGAATCGTGTTCATTAGCTACTATAAAAAGCAGGTACAATGAATTTCAGTTTGGTCGTTCTTCCTTAAGTGACGAGTTTCGTAAAGGTCGCCTAAAGAGTGCTGTCACTGAGAAAAACATCACCATCGTACTTAACACGATAGAGGAGATCGTAATGTTACCGTCCGTTCGATTCAGGCAGTCTTAGGCATAGGTGTGAAAGCAATCAACAGCAACCTGCACGATCACTTAAAGGTACGGAAACTCTGTGCATGGTGGATACCACACAATTTAGCACAAGCTCAGAAGCAGGATCGTGTCGATTGGTGTAAAGCTACACTCCAACGCTTTGGCCACGGATCGTCTCGTCTGGTATATAACATTGTTACAGGCAACGAAAGTTGGATATATTCATACGACACTGAAAAAGAGCAACATTCAGTTGTTTGGGCGTTTGAAAGTGAGAAGGCTCCTACCAAAGTTATTCGTGAAAAGAGTCGTAATAAGAAAATTATCGCGAGTTTTTTTGGACATACTGGGCATGTCGCAATTGTGGCGCTTGATGATCGTAGGTCTGTTAATGCCGAATGGTATACGACAGTTTGTTTGCCTACGGTTATCAAAAGCATTCGTGAAAAGCGCCCGAGAGGGAAGATCATCCTGCACCATGATAACGCTACTTCACACACTGCTGCTCGAACAAGTGAATTTTTGACCCATCAAAACATTGAAAAAATGGGTCATCCGACATACAGTCCCGACTTGGCACCTAATGACTTTTTTGTTGTTTCCTCGGGTTAAGGGTAAGTTGCGTGGCATACAATTTACATCGGCCGATGAAGCTATCGACGCCTTTCAAAACGATGTAAATAACATACCTTCGGATATGTGGAAAAGGTGTTTTGAAAATTGGTTCATTAGTACGCAAAAATGTATTGACTGTGGCGGAGAATATTTTGAGAAGCTATAATAAAGTTCTTTTGAAAAACCAAGGTCTGTTTGTGTGTTAGGCTCAATAGAAAGAGAATATCCTTATGTGTGGTCTTAGTTTTTCCCATGCTTCGTCGGTAGTGTCCTTTTTTGTTATGCGGTTAGGATTGATTTTCTCTGTTAACTTTTGTGAGTATAAATATTTGGTACTCTCATCCGTTAATGATTCAATGTTGAATTTTGTTATGTATTCTGGTGGTTTTTGTTTTTTTACCTTCACGTTAGTTCTAAATTTACATAGGAGATTATAATCAGTGCCTACATTTGCCGAGTTAAGAGTTCTTACATTCAACATCTGCTTAGAGTGGATGTTTCTATTTGTGATTATGTAATCAATAACAGAATTTTGTCCCCGGGAATTAGACCATGTATATTTGTATTTCATTTTATGTTGGTAAAATATATTATTGATGCGCATCTCATTTTGAGGGCATAATGCTACTAGTTTTTCTCCGATATCGTTTACAACGTCTTCATTGAATCTTTGAATTACTCCCGGTATACTGCCATTGCCAATCCTTGCGTTTAGGTCACCCATGACAAATATTATTCCTCTAGTAGATATGTCGTGTATTATATCGTTCAAGTTGTTATAAAATAGTTCTCGTACTTCTTTGGGCTTGCTACTGTCCGGGGCATATACACTTACAATATGTATTTTGTCGGTCTAAAAACTTAGTACTACGTGTAGTACTAGCCTCTCATTTATGTAGTTCACTTTCTCAATATGTTGTTCGCATCTCTCATGCATAAGTACGCCGACTCCTACTTGAGCCTTTTTGTTTTTTTGTTCGTTTCCACTGTACAGCATTATATAATTTTTACATTTTATACTCCCTTTCCCTTTTCTTTTAGTTTCCGAGAGACAGCATATATCTATTTTGTGTCTATGCATTTCTATAATGGTTTCCTGATCTTTATTAGTCCATGATGTTATATTCCAACATGCCAGTCTCAGTGCTTTTTTAGATTTCCATATTCGTTTTTCTATTTTTCGCCGTGCCATTTGTCCATGATTTTCGTCCTGTTTCCGAGGCTTTCTTATTCTGACTTTGATCTATTTTGATATTAGAATAGTTTAATCCTTGGCGTCGTGTTTTTCCATAGACCTTATTCGTTATCCATTTCTTCGCCGGTAATTTATTGGTACTTTGAGCAGAACTTTTTTTTACCGTGAGTAGAATGCTAATCTGATTCACGAAGCATCCTTCTTTCGCAACAGGGCTTGGGACCGGCTATAGCAAAGTTGCAAATAATGTAGTACCGCTAATTCTTATTCAGTACTCCATAGAGCAAATTCACACTAATTTTTAGCTTTATACTTTGCTTTTTTGGTGAGTTAGGCCTTGTACTATAAATGTTTTATTATAACAAGCAAATTCCGCGCTACGCGCACGTGAAATAGGATACGCGAAAGGTCAAACTCCGAGCCGAGCGCTAAGATAAGAAAAACAAAACCTATACAAATATAAACATCTGTGAAGCCGGAACGTGAGATTTTATTTTGTGCCACAGACAAACACACATTAAGGAAAATTATATTATAGATACTTGTTTCTGTCAAAGTCGCTGACAATATTGAGTTGTGAGGCAAATTTTCGCTTTAACCTATATTATGTTATATATTATGCAGCTTGTAGACGACGTGATACTTAAAATATTAGATAAAATACCCCATATCATAGCATTTTTATATTTTTGCGATCTTAGTACGTTGGTGACCAGATGTGAACTAAAGGTTTTATCAGTACTTATGCAGTTTTTGTTGGTTTGCATATCAAAGAAATGTTTTTTTGTGATTTGTGCCATTAAATTAAAATAGTTCATAGGTGGATATGCATTTTTAGAGTAAAACTGTTTTGAATTTTAACTCAGTTTTGAGGGCGTTTTCAAAAAACTGATAAATGGAGAAGTTGTTCAGTTTAGCGAGTTCTATTACGGGTTAAAATATTTGCACTCATTTCCATAACACCCTGTATGTAATGTTATTATAAACAAAGCGATGGCACTTACCACTTTTGTAGGAATATAAGATGACACTTGCTCTCAATTTATTTAAAAATATCAAATTTCAGGAAATGGTATTTACCTCCTTTCGAGCGGTAACGCTACATTTATTCTACTTTTTTATTTCAGTAATAAGTAAAACATAAAATTATTCACTAAGACTCCGTCAGATCAAAGCAATTTTCAGAACAGGTTTAGATTTGTCCATTATTCTTTTGTAAAATATATGTATCCTTCCACTATTAATCCATCCCTTTTTAGGAAAAATAATTCATTAATATTGAAATTAACAAGCGGTCAACGAAAAAAATAATTTACTGTCCTTGATACACGAGGAAATAAGGACCGCTTAAGGGAAAGAATGTCAATTCAATTATATAATTTTATTGCATATCTCGAAATGTGGCTAAGGGTAAGTAGGGGAGCATCTATTCTTTGAACTATAAGGTTAGGTTAAATAAGACAAAATGTGAAATATGTCAAGTGCTACATTGATCCATATTTAAATCCTAGAATTTTTGTTTGAGTTTCAGTACAAACTCAAACAAAGGTTGCGTTTAGTTCTTTATTAATCTGTTATTATCAATTACTGCAGATTTTTACCTGCTGTATGCTGAGATGCATTATCCTGCAGAAGCAAAATTCTCTTTTTTATAAGGTTTTTGAACACTTCTGGCAAACATCTTCTGATCTTCTAGCTTAAATGCTTTAACGTGACCAGCACTCCTAAAGAATGCGGCAATTATAAATCCATCTTTGTTCACCCACACTCGATTCTTTTGCCGAGTAAGTACATCAATAAAGGTCTGCACATTTCGCCACCTATCATAATCTTTGAAATAATTCGAAGTTAGTTAACAACTTCAGATTTTGTTGACACATTCTTACCGTTCTTTTGAAAGTCTGGGTTTGTGAGGAACAAAGCTACAGTTTTTTTAAATGGAGGTGGCCATGTATGAAGGTTCTAACAGCTGAGGATACAATATGTAGGTTTTCTTCTACCATTGTGTATGTAATGTTATTGTATTTATCAATTATCACTTTAACAGCGCCTATTTTTTCATGATTCGTTAATGTTTTCCGTATAATTAAATTTTTTCTAGAAATCGTTTACTTTCAACCACGATATAACAAACTCTATTGGTAATGCACTAAACGTTAAAGTACATGTCAATAACGACACTAGATAGCAGTCCAGCATTTGTTTTTCAAAACTACCTAGATTTTTATATTTTAAATAAATTCGGCTTGGCCCTCGTAGTATTAAAGTACTTTTTATGTACTTTTAAGTAACTCTTAATAGAGATTTTAGCATTATTTCATTAGTTTACACGAGGCTTTAAACAATTACGTTTACTATAACAATGTTGTTTCATAGCAACGTCGAAACAAGTTGACAATTAAGTTAGAAATGCCTGGAAACTATACAATCATATTAAAGCAGTCACATTCACAACAGAACAAGTAACTGTCCCAGTTTTTGTCTTGCATAGTACATCTCCTATTTGAACTAAAACGTTTTATACGTATTATACGGGTTTTCCAAATTCAAAGATATTTACATTAATTTTGTTTGTTAAAATATGCCTCTAGACTCTAGAGTCGAGAGTGACCATGTTGTCAATGACCCAAGGTTTAATGGATTTATTTACACAGATATTTCTACTATATATTTCTAATACACTATAAGTAATCTAGAAGAACATTTAAAAACGATACTTGTTTCAGTGTGCAGCACTGCAAAGTGCCAACATTTTATTAGAAAGAAACCTCTTACATATATTTACCGGTTGACAAGTAGATCTAGAGTAATTTTTAAATTATGAATTTTAGTTGATAGCAATCTAGCAGATTCTAGCAACACACATTTGTAATGAAAAGTACGGAGAGCAAGTATTGAAAATAAGTGTCAATATTCATATGTATAGCTACTATATAAGTGTACATTTTTCATACTACCAGCTAACGTTCACCCTTACAATAGATGTTACGGTATTAAAACAACTTTACGACACCCACCCAAGGTGAGCATCGCACCACGGAATCAGTCCTGGAAAACTGGCACACTTGCCCTGAGATTTGCTAGAAACAGGCTAAAGGCCACGGCTGGAACGCTCAGGGAGTCGGGCGTGAGTCACACGATACGTTCTGGGCAAGCGTGTTGAGGCATATATATAGGGTACGTCAAAATTATGGGGGCGCCACCAAGCCTGTCTTAACTCGAATAACCGGGCCTGGGCGGTTAAACGGGAACGAAGTATTCAAGATACTCCGTCGATAAGGATTCTCATGAGCTGCAAGCTCAAATAACAATTTCGTACTGGAATGGTAATATTGGGACTCTTTGGCCGAGACTGCGCAATCACTGGACCTACCTGCACGCTCTGATCTCTCACGTCTCGCCGTACACCAATCTTTACATTGTAAAAGGCGCTATCTGAAACAAAGCATGCACAGGTCGAATAGGAATAATACGTCCCTTAACTAAATATACGTCTATTGATCGCTAATTACATCTGGGCAACAAATCGTGCCGCCAAGCTTATGTTACTACTTACGTTAAGCATCAGCTGATGGACGCGCTATGCTAATGAACATATTAGAGTACAGTTGAGAAATACGCGCTCCGGCAAAAGGGCGCGTTAGTGCGCGATAACAGTCGCCGACCTGCGGTTAACACCTAGGAAGCAAAGCACAAAGCCCTCGCAAACATAAACAAAGAAAACTCGAACAGCTTAGGGCGCGCCAGGCCCAGCACGGCGAGGCGTTAATTCTATTTAGGTATTAATCGGTATAATATCGCGAAGCTCGCACACCTAACGTTACTGAATTAAAAATTAGCACAAACGTAACACCAAATCATGATCGCAGAGTTCTTTAGTTATTTAGGCGATGAAACGCGAAACTCGCGCACATGAACTTACTGGCAGGCTACCAAAGTAGCGTCTTGCAGCATGGTGGCCTCAAACCGGCATTAAAAAGCCGCGACAAGCAAGTAAGGGGCATGCATCCGCCCACATAAAGTTGAGCACAAAGCACCAACGCTCGCACAGGTGACAGTTACTATGTTTAAATGGTTGCAATTACAAATACCTTAGTCCGCAGACGGTCCATGAGAGTGGCGTGCAGTCATTTGGTAGAAGGCGGCAGTCAGTGGCAGCTCAATCGCCAAAACACGGCATTAGGGGTAAACGGGCTGGAATCCGCCAAGATAGCGACGTTAGGACGCTCTCCTAAGAGCACGCTACAGCGACAAAAAGGCCTATTTCGTCCTGCCTAGAAAGATCCTCGAAACAGCGAGTTGCAAGGGGAAAGCCCCCTGTCTCACCAACGCAGAACTGGCCCCAAGACGCCCTTCACACACCTACGCCTCGACGTAAAGGCGTGCCACTCACACAACCACACGCGACCTCCTTCGATCAACGGCCAGAGCTGAACTCTCCTAATGCGAAACTGTTTCTATACCTTAATCGCTGCAATAACGCGGGGACACCTTGCCGTAATGGCACATATTGAAGAGACGGCGTCGGCGCCTCGCAACAAGGCGAGGCGCCGCCAAACTTAAAATCAACACACTTGCGACTGTCTCGATTGACGACCCGTAACGGAATGAATCCCCCGCAAGGAGCGTTACGACGCTTGAAGTGGCGTGAGCCAAACGGCGTTGCCACGTGACTCTCGACAGCCAATGGCGATGCGCTCCACAAAACAAATTAATTCCGGTATCAAAGACAGCCAATGGCGAAGCGCCTCAACGGAGTGATTTCTAGAAGTTTCGGAATTCTTGCGAGCGATAACACCCGGCTGCCAAAGTAGCAGCAAAGGGGTGCTCCAACTGACGAGAAATGCTGCGTTTGGGGTCAAATATGTGCAAAATCATTATTATAGAATTAGGCGATGAAGCCAAATAAGTAACTAAAAGGGTTTAGCATACGGGCACGCTGCCCTAAAGCCTAGGTGGCTAATTAAAATACCAAAATGACCTGACATAGAAAGTAATTATTTAATTTTCAAATTACAAGAATATATTATATACTAGCTGACCCGGCTAGCTGTTTTGGATTATGACATGATGGGGAAAACCTTTCAAACCATTAAGCACAGAATCATAAAAGTATGACTGCAAATAGAAAGTCGTACAGTGTATAGAAAAACACACTTTCGATATTTTCCAATTTTCCGGCTTTCCCTTTGGATTTTTCCGAATTTTCTTTTTTGCTAAACCACCTCGGGAGTATGACAAACAAAACAAAAAAAATCATCCAAATCGGTCAAGTCGTTCTCGAGTTTTTGCGTTACTAACACAGGGAGATTGATTTTTATATATACGGGTGATACAAATTCGAGGCTAACCATGGGGATTTCGAAAACGGTATGAGTTAGAGGGGTGGTTTAAATTTGGAAAAGTTGCGCAATTTAGTGCTCAATAATATTCTGTCGAGAAACCAAGAAATTTTTATTTCGTTTTCGAGATTTTTGAAAAAAATCAAAGTTTGTCATATTCGTTTTTATTTTTCCCTGATCTTATTTACGAAGATATTCAAAAATTTACAACACATTCTTAAGGCAACTTTTACGGGCCTATAAGATGGCAGTAACGTATTTTTAATACGATGTTTTGTCTTCTGCCAACCATTATCAACTTTGTTTTTTATTACGGCCGCCATCTTATATTTTTAGACCACTGAATAGAGTGTTTTTGGGGATTTAAAAAATGTATAACTTTCCTACCTTATATCAAACAATTAGGCTAATATTCTCAAAAAACGGAAATTATTCTTAAAGCACGTACTTTTGAGTTATAAGTAAACAAACAACAAGGAATAATAAATAAAGGAAAAAAATTAACAATAAATCAAGATTATAATAGGTGTTCAAAAAGAACACCATTTTGCTGCACACACATATGAGCTCTTTTGATAACACTACGTATTGCTCGTTGAATACTTCTTCGGGGAATATTTTGACAGGCAGCTATAAAACTCTTGCGAAGTTCTCGGACGTTTTCCTAGCGTTGCTTATAAATGGTATTTTTCAATGACCCCCATAAAAACAAGTCTAACGGAGTAAGGTCCGGACTACGCCCGGGCCATTCGATAACCCCCATGCATTCGGAAAAATTTCATTTAAATAATTACGAACCAAAACACCATTATGTGATGGGGCAACATCTTGCTGCCACCAAAGTTGACTTAATTCGTTAAGTGGAATTTCATTCAAAAATGCCAGCATTGGTCCTCTTAAGAACTATAGTTGGTTATTTGCATGCAGAGTATCCTCATAAATGAAAGGGCCCAGTATTCTATCTTTAGTTAATCCGATCCAGACGTTAAATGCAAAACGAGTTTGATGCCGGACTTGCCTCTTCTCTCTAGGATTTTCAGTTGACCATACGTGTTCATTATTGCAATTAAATACCCCTAAATTGGAGAAGCGACATTCATGAGTCCAAATTCTTTTTTCAACAAAATTCTCAACGCGATTTGTTTGATCAAGTAACCAATTGCAGTAATTAAGCCGCCTCTGGCTATCACCGGGATGTAAATCTTGACTTGTATGTATTCTATAAGGTTTAAAATTTTATAGATTCAGTGTTCTCCAGACTGTTTACGGAATTTTCAAATTAACAGCTATTTCTCTAGTAGAAATGGATTGGTTTTCGTTCATCTGAAATTAAGTAATAAATTGATTTATGGCAAAAACATAAAAAAAGGACTTACTGCCTGAAGAATTGCCTCCCGATTTGCTAAAGAAATCCTACTCCCGTATTTCGGTCTCGGTGCATTAAATTCTCCATATTCTGACAAATTTCGGTGGAGTCTTAAGAAACAACTTTCATTCGGTTGATTCCTTTCAGGGTACATTTAAAAATAGGCATTTGCTGAACCTCTTGAGTTTCTGCCTTTTGCGTAATAGATTTGGAACATATCGCGCTTTTCGTCGTATGAAAAAGGCATTTTTAATACGACTATGTACCTACTATTCTAATCACAACCTACACCAGCCATACTCAACCTTTTTTCTTCTCGGGCCACATACGTATGTTTGCTATGTTACGCGGGCCGCAACATAGTACACATACCTCATAATATAATATAGGGCCTACACCCTTGACAACAAAACACAATTGAAATGACAGTAGCAGCCATATTAAATAAAATAAAGAACAATAATTTGATTCAAAGGTATCTTGATAATAAAAAACAATATCTACTCTTCTACGGTGCAGTGGCAACTAGATCGTTTTTGTTTGATTCAATAATAATTTCGGTTTTTTGTGAATATTCGCCTAATTGTTTGATATAAGATAGGTAAGTTTCACATTTTTGAAATCCCCAAAAAAACTCCATTCAATGATCTAAAAATATAAGATGGCGGCCGTAAGAAAAAACAAAGTTGATAATGGTTGGCAGTAGACGAAACGTCGTATTAAAAATCCGTTACCGCCATCTTATAGGCCGGTAAAAGTTGCCTTAAGAATGTATATAGTCTGTTCAGTAAACATAAAAACACAAAGTGGCCTTTGATATCCAAAATTTCATGAGTGTACTTCCAAAATTCATCTTTGTTTAGGAATGTACTTACAAAAAGTTACTAAAACAAATAGGTTAAGGGTGTGACATTTACTACCCATCTATCATAAATGTAGTAATTAACAACTTTTAAGGATATTATACAAATACTGTGTTGGATACTATTGACGTAGCGTTTACTAATGGGTATCTTTATTACATTTTATGAAACTTCAGGTTAGAATTTCTAGAAAAATATCTGCTTTGACACTGACAATGAGAAATATTAAATGTCATTTTTAAATTCAAATCTACCAGTATGCAGGCGTGCAAACTTTTGCAAAACAAAATACAGAATCCCTAGTAGAAAAATTATATACACATGCCAACTTCAAAAAAATTTAAATGTTTTTGTGTTTACTGAATGCCTTATAGTTAATTTTTGAATATCTTCGTAAATAAGATCAGGAAAAAATAAAAACGAATATGACAAATTTTGAATTTTTTCAAAAATCTCGAAAATAAAATAAAATTTTCTTGGTTTCTCGGCAGCATATTGTTGAGCACTAAATTGCGCAACTTTGCCAAATTTAAATTACCCCTCTAACTCTTACCGTTTTCGAAATCCCCATGGTTAGCCTCGAATTTGAATCACCCTGTATACAGTGTCCCCCAAAAAATCAGCATAATATAGGAAAAAAATTATTTTTGATTTAAAAAAAATTACGCCAATAAATTCTGCTTGGGCAAGGGGTCTCCCGTCTCTGCTTTTATATAAAGAAGAAATCGTGAAACGAATCTTAACTAAATTTATAATAATTTAAAAATCAATATAAATAGGTAAATTTTTATTCACGTTCATTTCACCGGGTAAGTTTAATTAACATATATTTAAACAAATAAGTTACTAAATAAAGTTGGCATATTCTTTTAAATTATTTTAAAAAGTATTCAGTAATTTGAGGGTTAACTTTGTGCAATTACACTCCTCAAATTGTACTTCATTCTTTTGGGCTAGATGGGAATATTTAAATTCACTTTCCGTAATTCGATATTATTAGGATTGTTGGAATTCAAAACTGATTTTGGATTTCTATTTGCTTTTACAATTTCCGAGATATTGATACTAACTGTATTTTATAAAATAAAAGGTAATACCTTACCAATCTAAAAAAAAATACTGTCGAAGTATAATATTGATTGTAATATGTAATATAAAACATGTATATTCAGTCAAACATTTCTGGAACATCGGAATCTATTGTAAAACCTTCTCATTCGACTTAAGTTACAGTTTCGAGCTATATATTCGTAACACTTATTTTGAATATTGCCAGGAGTGAATATTTTTGACAAGCGGAACATGCTACGAAACCACAACAATGAAATTTGGCAGGCAAAGAATTTTTGGCCGTAATTGTTTAGCACCTTCTAATTCTTGTTCTTATATGATTACTAAATAATTGAACGAGTCGCCACTGTTAAGTAGCATTACCTAATTTATGCATGTAATACATAAATGGAATGGTACCTGAAAACGCATAAGCATTTCCTACCAGAAAGTGTACTCTAATTATAATTTCAGTTCCCTGTTCGGCCACAATTAAGTCGTTCTGTCTCATTAACTTCGTCAAGCAAATGGGTATTATTTTATTCGTAATTGCTTTATTAGTATTTATGATTGTCAAGCACTCTGTTTCCATAATGAGATGAAAGTGCGTAAATATATAAGCACACGAGACGTGCCTCTCAAGTTTCAGTTCTCTCGCAATGCCTTGGCTGAATATGAATTCTAGCAAGAAAGGCTTCGGCAGGGGGGTATTTTCAAAACGGAAAGAGTTGTCTGTAAAAAACCATGTAAAAGACAGCTTTCAGCCAGAATTAGCGAAGATCTATCCAGAGCCTGGTATGTAATAACTGTCAGCTATTTTTCAGTTGTGCGAGTCTGCCGCATCGTAGAATTTTATATGTCGTTAGTTTTTCGTTTTGTAGTGGATGTACAAATGAATCCTGAACGGTTCAATGTTTTTTTATGTGCTGGTTTCGTGGTTGTGATTTATTGTATTGTACTATTGGAGGCTGAACGAAAGTAGGCCCTGCTGATCATTCTAATTCTAAAGCAAATTAACTTTATAAATCAATACTTAAAAGTGGTAATAAGTACAAATTAGTTGCCTATATACTGTCCAGTATTTCTAGTAGTACTGGTTACATTTAGCAGAAATTTGTATAGACAATCCACTATACAGCGCTGCATCAAAGATTACTTTCCCTCTGACTGTAAGCTAGTATGAAGTAATAAATTGAAGAATGGCCGATTGTAGAATTTAAATTTCTAAGTTGAGATTAGTTTCACTGGTTTAATACAGATCATAATTATGATTTCGAATCTCATTAATTCCAGCATTAATGTACTATGTAACATGTTTTATAATAATTCGTGCATCCGTCACACAGTTACTTGTGTTTTGGAAAATTTTATTTTTATGTGGTATTGATATTGTTTGTATAAACATTTAGCCCTGTATGCCGCCAATATATTTTGATGCAAATAAAATTATATAAATTTATAAAATATAATAACACTTAATAACAGTATAAATAATACTTCTATAAAAGTTCAAGAAGAAATTGAGATATTTCAATTGAAGGGAAACAATAGACATATATGTCTAAATTTCTGTAGTTCATTGAAATCCTTTTTCATTAATAATTAAAAAATCCATTTTGCAGTTTATCCTTTTATGGTAGTTTAATTAGCAAATATTCTGATGTGGAAGCTCCGTCGACAGCTGCAGCTGGCTGTACGATTGGTTGCCTAACGTACTAGCTATTAAAATTGGTTTTTAGGAAATATGATTCGCAATGACAACAAATTAATATTACACTACAGGGGTACTAAATTTTTAGGAAAATACTGCACATATCACACTTCTCCGTTAGAACAAAAATATGTCTGTACAGGGTGTCGCACTTTCGATAGGATTAAACGGAAATCTTCGTTGTTATTAAAACTAAGGGAAAGTGGTTTGTACATTATGGACTCAACTTTTTAACGGCAATGCCATGATCAAAACAAAATTCGAATATCTCTTTTGATTTCGAGCTACAGTCGAAAAACTGGAAATTCAACATTGCTATTCGACGTCACAGTACATTTGTTCATATTAAAAAACAAACTAGAGATTTTAATACACTTTTTACGAAGATAATCTGGTGGGACTTAATACATAGTCGCCTGTAATTTTTGAGTTACAACCTAAAACTTTTTTTAATGCAAACCGTAGTTGGCTTTGACTCCCATCAAATGGCACAGCAGTATAAACAATAATACAAATAGTTCTGTAAACTAACAAGCTTGAAAGAGTTTTAAATACCTATATTTTTCAAAATGGAGAATTATAGAATTTCTAAAACGTTTTTAAGATCTCGCGTTATTTATATTTTTAAATGGGCAGACAATAAAGTACCAAATGTAGGTGTTCATGTATATTTTCAGACCCATCTATAGGGTTTATTATTAAAGTTAAAAAACTGTAAATACTTACAAAAGTTGCAAGCTTTCATTCGAACTACTAGAATGCTACCAATTTTATCGTGTAATAACTAGGTAGGCAACACATTTAACACGCTCTTAATTTTTTGCAAAGGTAAATATTAATTTTGGTTCTTTGTTTGTTGAGGACAATGTCTAGGTATGCGAAGTGAAATCAACCATACATATTTAGAAAATTATTTTTAAAATTAACGGTTATCTGCGAAAAATCATGAGTGTGTTAAATGTGTTCCTTATAAGTATAGTTGTTATACGATAAAATTGGCAGCATGTATTACCACATAAAACTATTGCGCTTTACATAGAAAAAAATCTGAGTGACTGCTCTATATTTTTTTGAAAACAGATAGAATCTAGTAGCTTGTACGATGAGAAATCGATTGTTAGAAGACAATATGATACGAAGTATTATTAGTTTCCTTAATAAATTTCAGAATGCAAAGATTGATTGTACGCAAAATATTAAACTGCACTCTCTGCAACATTTTTACCTTATTACTAATTCAGGAATTTCACAGCTGAAAAATAATTGCTACTGTTACTAAGAATTAACTTCGCGGCATATACCGGGTGGCCATAAACATCTGAGATCCCGGTAGCCATGGAATTAGCTACTTATAAATGTTGGTTAGCATTATAAATATTTCAATTATAATAAGTATTAGTATGAAATGTAATAAAATGCAAATAAGAGGAGGGGAATGTGCCCCGGATTCTGCAGTTTAGCCTACGACTTGATTATAAAAATCTCCTGTTCTAACTTCAATACTTATTGCAATCTGTAATAATTTTTGACAGATAGGAATTTTAGTTGTGATGACATTAATGACATTTAGTTTAGTTGGATTCATCACTTTAATAAAGCGGTGTTGATTCCAAAGGTAATGTGATATCAGATATTTATGGCCACCCCGTAGAACAACTAGATTAGATATACTTGTTTCCATAAAAATATGGCGTATTCTCCCAATTTTATTTTTATTTCTGTTTAAATCAGAACCGATATAAAAAAATCCCAAGAGGCAAAAACATCTACGAGGGTAGCACCGTAAGTTTCTGCAATCTATTATTCTAGCCAAAAACTAGTTCTATGATTGTTTCTCAAAATATTCGCCCTTAAACTCTATACATTTACGCATTTGATAAAACCAATTTTCAAAACATAAATTCTACTCTTCCTGAGTCACTTGAGAACCAAGGGTTTTGAAGCTTTCAACAACATCTTCGGGAACTCCAAATCGCACATCACGCATTTTATCCTTTAGTCGAGGAAATACACAGTAATCGGAAGGTGCTAGGTAGGGAATGTATTGGGGATGACAACAATTTTAACCCAGAAGCCTCTAAATTTTCTTTACGTGGATTCGGATGTGTTGGAAACGCCCATTGTGGGGACTGTCGCTTAGATTCGGGTTCAAATGCATATAGGTATCCAGCTTTCGGTATCGGTTATTGTGTTGCAAACTGCTTTAGACCTACCTTCATTGTATTTATTATATCATTCCACATGCTTATTATTGGTCTTGCCATTAAAAAGTTTGATCTATGTTCTAATACACATTTTTTTTATACACGCATGGAGTGCCATGCCGAGAATCGTCAACATTAATCGTGGTACGGCTATCACGGAAAAAAGTTGGTCCCGGCGGTCATACAACATCATGACAGTCGTTAGTGGGGTTGGAAGTCCTCATAACTGCACAGCGACGCCTATAATTGGCCTAACGGCTGTTGGCTGAGTGCGAATTAAATAAATAAATAAATAAATAAAATGTTCAACTGTTATAAATTTATTTTTCTTAAAAGTACTAACGAAATGCATTTGGATACACTGCATGGTTAAGCCATATCCACATATTTTAGGAACGACAATACAAATTAAAGTCTACATTTAATTGAAATTAATTTTCTGATATTTGTTAAATTTCTAAGCGTTTGTATGATTACAATAAAATTAGATAAATTATTTGATATTTTCTGTTAAGCTTCTGCAGTTACCGGTTGAATTTTCAATTGTCACTTTCTCGACCAATTCCTATAAATTAAGCCAGAAATAATTTGTTGTTTTATGTGTTGCCTATAGGTTAGACATAATGGTGCCTGTAACGCCAAATATATACGTACACTCAATTTAGTATAAAAGTATGGAAAATTAATAAATGCCTTATGTATTTTTAGTAAAACTATAAGAAATATGAGAAGCGTTCAAATATGAGTGAGAATGAGTTTAGAACATCTTTATTATTAATGGAACAAAAACATGGTATTTACTATTTTTCAACGAGTCCCCCTCGACTGCAATACACTTGCGCCAACGTTCTTGAAGCTTACCATTTTTGAAGAAGCTGTGCGTATCCAGTTTTGCACAGTTGTAACGAGTTCATTACTATGGCCACTTAAAAGCTCTTTCAATGGTGCGATCAAATGAAAATCTGATGGAGATAAATCGGGACTGTATGCAGGATGAGGCACAACTTACCCCTTTAATTTTCTCAGTGCTTCCATCGTTAATGCGGCCGTATGGGAGCGCGCGTTGTCCTGAAGAAAACAAACAGAGCCTTAACGTTTTCGTAGTTTGAAACGGATTCCTTGTTTTACCGTTTTCAGTAAGAAGTATTGAATAACACTGGGCATTGATGGTTCTTTGCTCTGTGAGAACATCCAGATAGAGTACACCCCTTGAATAAAAAAAACTACCCATAATCTTTCCTGCTGATAACATCATTTTTGCTTTCTTCGGAGTTGGAGAAGTGGTGTGTTTTTACTGCATGGAAGCTCTTTTTGACTCAGGGGTGTAATGATGGAGCCACGTCTCATCTGTGGTTATAATAGAGTCTAAAAATGCATCTCCTTCCCGTTGGTATCATTGCAAAAGTTGCATAGCCACCAACAAATGGGCTTCTTTTTGCTCTGGAGTTAAGAACCGTAGCACCCACCTTGCACTAACTTTTTTGAACTTAAGCTTGTTGTGAACAATTGCCTCAACACTACCCACACTTACGCCAACCTCTTCTGACAATTTTCTCACAGTTATCCGACTATCAGCCCGAATAAGCTGATCAATCAACCCAACATTGTCAGGAGTCACAGATGTTTTCGGTCATCTTAGATGGGGTATGTTTTCTAGGCGATCCCAACCTTCTCGAAACTTTTTCGCCCAACCAAACACCCTTGCCTTGGACATGCATTTATCTTCAAACTGTGCTTGAAGTCTTGTAAAAATGTCAGACGGTAAAACATTTTCTTTCGCCAAAAATGTAACTGTTATGCGTTGTGCAACAAAACACGGTACTTCTTTCTTTGACATGCTAATTATTACTGGCAGGTGTAACGGAGAAGAGTTTGATTGTTACTAATCGCAGGTTGGAACATGTTAGAACATGGCACAGAATGCTTGTTTCATATATTGGTTTCATTACTCAATGCAACTAAATTCTCACTCATATATGAACGCTCCTGGTATATAGAATTTTAATTAAGAATATTAAGATAGTTGTTGGTTTACTCTGGAATTTCCAATTCAAGTAGTTTTCATTCCCGAAGTACTGATATTAACCTACACAGTATTATAGAATATTTTGAAAACCCAGTGTACCTATCTATGTAATAGAATAAAACTTTATTTGCTGCATAAGTAAACTTGAAAAGTTAATGAAATTATGTTTAACCTTCATGAAATTAATAATAAATATGCATTATCCACCACTCAAATTTTGAAAGCTGCCATCGGCCAATGTTAAAATCTTACGCCTCAAATCATTTGTTCATTCAAATTAAAATTAAAATGAGGAATAATGAATCAAATGTTGTTTGTCAAAATAAGACAAAAAGTTCACACAGCAGAGATATATAAATATTCATTTATCTTTCGTTTGCTAATCTTAAAGCTAAAACTTCTTTTGGGGAAACTCCTGTTGCTGAGAAAATATTTATTGTGAAGCAGCTAAGAGTTTGGATTTAATTTATTTTTTATTAAATAAAATTTCAGATGGTTTATTATCTCTGAATTCCTGTGCTTTTATTTTTTATTAATATAAAAACTTTGTAAAGCAAACTATTCAATTCTTTTTTGCCACAATTTGACTAATTTTGTGTCAAGTTTTTAATTGTATATGTATTTAATACTGAGTGGTCACCTTAATTCGAAATTTAAGCTTTAAAACGTGGGTTATTGAAAGAAAAGAACGCAAGTTCATAAGAGCATTGCTTTCATGGATGATTTTCAAATACTTGAACTCTATTTGTGTGACTTTGGATCAAGCTATTAGCACTTATTTTTAAAATTAAGTAAACATCTGTGTTGTAGCCGTTCATTTTAAAAAGAAGCTTTTATGACTATAGTAACTGGGTCTCGTGTAGTAAAACGGATTTTCTCCTTTACCTCAATATTGTCGACAAAAATTAGTTGGTGAACCACCTTTAGATATTGTCCACTTTCGATAATATTTATTTAAGCATAGCACTACTGATAAAAGTCCTCGGCACCGAAAGGTAAGAACGGGACTATGCATCAATTTAAACATAAAATAGAGGGCAGAAAACGTTAAAACGAATTAGACAAAATTAATTAGACATATCCATAGGTTCAGTTCTTATGCCAATTTAAATCGCAACGGTGCGGCTTAATTAAGCTTTGACAGTACATAGATAAAATCACAAAACGACCTACTACATGGTGCAGGCATTTACAAATTAGCCTGCATTTTGAATGGTTGTGATAGAAACACTTAGAACAAATGCTGTATAAAATGTAAGAGATGAGACTCAATAAAACGTAGGCCAGATTGATTATTTTATCTTTTCTGGAAACTTAGTTTCGCAGTTATCGTTGCAGGGATTATTAATATTAGTAGTTTACTGTTTGTTGTGTTGCCTAATAGTCAAGGAGAGTGGTGCCTACAAGAATAGGTATACATATATTATGCACTATTCAACAAAGCAGCACACTTTGTAACTAGATACACTTTGTACAAATATGTATATGTATGTACAGTGTGTCCGCGGATTGAGTTCACATAAGGTGTAAATGACAAAAATTTTTCGAGTTAGATGTTAATATTCTAGGAATCGCTCTTGCTTGTTCTCAAACCAAGATTTTGAGAAAATCAATCAAATTAATTAATATACAGGGTGTTTTTAAAATTGATTTTTAAAAAATGGCCAAGAGTAAACTACCTTTATTAGAAGAGATAACAAAAAAAAACTATTAAGAAAAGTTGTTTAGAATTAAGAGTAATGGCAGACGGAGCCCCGTGAGCCCGAGAGGCGGATCGCCGAGGGTCCCTTACAGAGGGGCGAAGTTCCGAAGGACTCCATGGAGAGGGGCGAAGCCCCGATGGCCACTCTGAGAGGGGCGGAGCCCCAAAGTCCCTCTTGGAGAGGGGCCGAGCCCCGGGGGCTCTTTTAGAGAGGGGCGGATCCCCGGGGGCCCCCTTGGAAAGGGGCGGATCCCCGACGGCCCTCTTGGGGAGGGGCAGAGCCCTGAGAGCCTCCTTGAAGAGGGGCGGAGCCCCGTGAGCCCCCTTAGAGAGGGGTGGAGCCCGGATGGGCCCTTGGAGAGGGGCGGAGCCCCTTGAGCCCCCTTGGAGAGGGGCGGATCCCCGAGGGCCCCATTTTAAGCAATTATTTTCTCTTCAACTGATAACGGATCACCTTTAGATGGTTAACATCAATTAAAACTTGCACGGGTGTTTATCTACAAATAACTCCCGTTTTATCAATAAACTGTTTTGAAACGGTGATACTGAAACTAACAATAATGGTTTTCAGTTGAAAACGTCTGTTACTAAAGTATGACTACAAATAGCTGTGTAAACTGCAGGAGTCGTCTGTACCGCATTCACTCCATTTGTTACACTGTGACAGGATTTTCATGTGCATTTTTTTAACGGTGTCAGTGACATTTATTTATTTATTTATTTATTGTGTATTGGGGGCTGCAAACGGGACTAGCCCAAAATAGCAGCTACAATGTATATATAAGTTACATTTAATTTATTTATTTTTTAAATTATATTTTATTTTATTTTATTTTATTTTTATTTTATTTTATTTTATTATATATAGGTATTTTTTTAAGTTTTTTTTGCCGTTTAACAATAATTTTGGAGGCATGAATTCTTGAAATGGTTCCTTACAAAAGCAATGCTATTTTGAAATGCATCAATATTATTTAATTGGTTTACTGTATCGGACAGCCTATTGAGAGGTGAATTTGAGTTATAATTAGTTCGTGAAAATGCTTTATAAACAATTAATTTGTTGCGTAGGCTGTACGTAGGTATATTTAGGTTAATTAAGGCTAGCAAAGGAGGTGAGTCTATTACTGATTTTAGAATTTTTATAAAAATTATAACATCATTCAACGACCTTCTGTCTCTGATTGTTAGCATTTTAAAATATTTACAAGATGATAAATAAGTGTCACCAACAGTCGGGCATTTTCTACACAAAAAAGAAAGAAACCTTATTTGAATTTTTTCAATTCGATTAATGTAGATTAAGTAACATGGATTCCAAATGCAACTGCAATAACTCAAGATGGAATGAACATATGCGTTATAAACGGTAATGATGCTATTAGAATTGGTGAAGTATTTGGTTGTTCTGACTATAAATCCCAACATTTTATTTGCCTTCTTACAAATAAAATCGACGTGATTGTCAAAACTCATTTTTGAATCAAACATCACTCCCAAGTCCTTCACCACTTCCACCGTTGACAATTTTTGATTAGAAATATGGTAAGAGTGTATAATTTTATTAACATTTCTCGTGAATGTTATTTGATGACATTTAGAATAATTCAAAAATAATTTATTGTTTTGGCAGTATTCAACTAAATTTACGAGATCACTTTGTAATTTAAGGCAGTCTTCCATGCAGGTAATTTTTTTGAATATCTTTAAATCATCTGCATATAGCAATACTTCAGTATTTTGAAAACAGTCAACAATATCGTTGATATATAAAATAAATAATAGAGGTCCTAAGTGAGATCCTTGGGGAACCCCTGAGGTTGTAAGGAAAAACTTAGAGCAAAACCCACCTACTGATACTGCTTGCGAGCGATTTCGAATATAAGAGCAGACCCATCTGAGGAGTGTGCCATGAACGTTAGATTTAGCAAGTTTTTTGAGCAAAATATAATGGTTTATTTTGTCAAATGCCTTACTAAAATCGGTATACACAGCATCCACCTGGAAACACTCATCCATAGATTTAAAAATAAAATTTGTGTAGCATAATAAATTCGTTTCCACAGATCTGTTCTTGAGAAATCCATGTTGTTGCAAATTTATATTTTGTTTAACAGAAGAATATATTTCGTCAAGTATAATTTTCTCGAAGATTTTAGGTATAACGGATAATTTACAAATTGGTCTATAATTAACAATGTCTGAACTATCTCCCGATTTAAATATAGGTATTATAATCGATTTTTTCCAGTACGTTGGAAATATTCCACTCGCAAGTGATTTTTTAAACAATATTGATAAAGGAAATGAAAGAAAATCCTTTAGCGTCTCACTAATTGTCTTTCGATCGGATGCCTTCCATTTTTCACTGCTCTATTGCAATCATTATTTTGCTAATACTGTTTCGTTTACCTTACAGCTCAAATCCATCAGTTACAAATTAAATTGCATTGGCCCTTCCGAACATTTATCATATCTGAAACTCCGAATGTAACCCTTCTGAAACCTGCTTTATTTTATGCCAACTTTATCCCTCAAATTATTTACTGCTGCTCATATCAAGTGCATTTATTAATGTAAAGTACTGATTATCTTGCAATAAATAAAACATTTAATTCTGTGCTAATGTTGACCTTATTCATTTAGTTAATTAGGCAATCAGAATTGCTATGGGCAGTAAACCATTACAATATAGGTGTCGTCAAAAATTTGTATTACTAAAGGTTTTATAATTTGGGGTTGGCAATATTTAGATCACCTTTATAAAACAAAAACTGTTCATTGGGCTTGATGTTGCAGAGCACATTTTTGAAAACTTCTGTCTGAGACGATACGTACCTATCAAATCTCCAACGTTTCTGATGTTTCTTAACCATAGCTTTCATTTTATTCATATCCGCTACTGTTTGTCTATTTTCCATTAAATTATTATCACATATAATCTCATAAGAGCATTAATTCTTTCCGGAATTTTTTTTTTTAGTGCGTTCCAACAACGTCGTATTAATTTGCCCGAGCGGGACGCGAGGGCAAATTAGGACGTTCGACGTTGTTGGACTGCACGAAAAATAATTTCCGGATATGAATTAATGGTCGAATGCAGATGCGGTAAGAAAATCGTAACGACACAAACCTTCACAGATAGGTTGGTCTACCTACAAAAAATTTCCAAGAAATTTTGTTGTTGTCTTGGTTACGGCTCGTGAACTAATTTTTACTTCCTTTTACAATAAAGGAAGTATTGGATTCACCCCAAAAATTCGAAATTGAGTTTTCAACAGATCTTCACGTTTTAGAGTCCCCTGAACCCAAAAAACATATTTTTTTTCATTGTTCTGTGTGTCTGTGTGTCTGTCTGTCTGTCTGTGAACAGAATATCTCAAAAACCAAAAGAGGTATGGCGTTGAAACTTCATATATAAGTTTTGTGTACTCTGTAGATGAGACAGCAAGCTTTTGAAGAAAATCGCATAACCGAAAGTAGGTGTTTACTCTTGTGATTTTTCAGTTTTTTTCGATTTTTTCAAAAACGGCTTTAACGATTTTTTTCAAATTTGTCATTTTTATTACATTTTTAATGTGTATTGATGTGAGATAGGTGATTTTTCAGTTGAATACTTCTAAAGTGGGTTTCTTTTGTTTTTTTTTTAATTTTTTTCTATTAACTCCTATTTTAAATAAAACACCCAGTATATTATTACATTTTTGAATTCACCTTAAAATTCTAGAGAAAATTTGTCTCTTTAACTAACGTTCTATTTTGTACCGTTTTTGTAGAATTTATAATTTTTGAAAATTTTTGACAAATGCTTAAAAATTAAAAATGAAATTTTTGACTAATTATAAGATCACTGTAAAAGGAAGTTGTGTGAGTGTATCACACCAGATTTTTCTATTGGTCATTAATGAGTGTCGTACGATTTTTTGTAATAATAATTAGTACTTCTAAGCCAGCTGCCAGTTTAATTTGAATACGATTATTGTTTCTGCGCCAAACAAGCGGAAATAGGGCTCTTGGTAATCAGAATCACTAATCAGGTAATGATTCCATCCAGAACTAGCTTCTCTTTTGATTCGTGTATGTTGAAGTTAATTTTTTTTTAATGTGAAGCTAGTCTAACTGTCACTGCCTACTTTGCCCATTAGTTTGGAACAGTTTATAGTATAAATGCACATCTGCCTCAATATGCGTTTTTTACCTTCTCGAATTCATTCTAATTTATTAGTAAAATTATACTTGCAATCCTTCTCGCGTATTCTAGCAGGTTACATGTTCACAACTTGTTCTTGTTTCCGAAGCATCCGCCCTAGTTATCGCACGCGCATTTTAATTAGAACAACCTTGTGTCTGTGAATTTGGACTTTGCAAACTGAATTTGCCTCTTAAAATACGGTATTTTCAGCATCGCTTGCGGCTTAGGCGTTTTTATGTTTTTAGGGCACGAGCTGGCAATAAAAATAATATAAAACCTGAAGAATCGATATTTCTTCCAGTTTCTCATGCCAAATAGCTAACGACGCTAAATTTTTACTAGCTAGGCAAACTATGCTCCCAGACGGCAATAAATAACGAGGATCCCGTTCTCGTGTTAAAGGTTTGGTATGAGGATGGACTGATAATTAGCCGGCTACGTTCGGATGCAGTGCACAATGTCATTTCCAAACAGGGCGATGCAGCTTCGCTGACATAGCGGCTACTCCAGTGACCAAGTGAAGACCGGTTGCAGAATTTCATATGGTAGTTATAACGGCAGATAGGTATAATTTACAATTCCCTTCATCCGGATTACCTGTGAAGTGATTGCTTACAGGGGCGGACTAGCATTGATGATTATGGAACGTCAGCGTTCTATACATGAGCCAGCATTGTTCCATACTGCACATTGCTTGTTCTGCAGGCAATATACTGGTGGCCAACAAATAGAAGACAAGCTAGACGATGTGTCACTCAGGGATAATTATTTTTTGAAATTCCTTGGGCTCAAAATATTGCAGGCCAAAAACATTTATCATCAATTTATGAATAGCTGTTGTCATATGTTAAGCGTTCAGCGTTCCTTCATGTTTCATTTTTTACTTTCCTCGTCTGAAAGACGAAGAAAGTGCTGCCTGTCTGTCTGTCCGTTCTGTCCGTCTGCCTGCCTGTTTGTCTGCCTGTCTGTCTGTCTGTCTGTCTGTCTGTCTGTCTAGTTGTTGGCGATATAACTCAAAAACTATTTGTAAGAAGAAGACGATATTTTGCATTGGGATTATATGTCTACCTGGCACTAAACTGAGAAAATTTCAAGTGAGCACTTTAAAAAAATCTGTTTGGTTTTGTTTTAACTCAAGAACTATTATTTAAATAAAACTAATATTTTGCACACAGTTCAGGTTGTTACCCTTGACGAATAAGAGCATATTTTGAACCCAACATATACAGGGCGAATACATTAAAAAACTATTCTCTTTTTTTGGTATTTTCAAAATTTTGAGTTTCAAAACGTTCACTTGTAATTTCGTGTAAATCCCTTTACAGATTTTCTGCGTAGTAAAACTACTATAGCATTATTCCATTCTTTCGGTATTTTATTTTCTTCAATGCATTTGTTCAGTAGTAGTTTTAGATTTTTAAGTAGTGTTTTGTCACCTTGTTTTATTAGTTCGGGATTTATTCCATCTTCTATAGGTGCTCTGTTATTTATCATTTTTGCAATGGCCTTTCTAATTTGCTTTATCCCCGGGATGTGGTGTGATCCCCACATTAACTATAGTTTTAACTTCTTCTTTTTGCTTTCCTTGTTTTAAAAAGTACATCTTACTTTTCTAGCATTTATTTGTAAGTTTCCTCTCACTTGTCTATGGTCGCTACCTATTGGGAATCGATTGACTATTGATTATAAAATCATATTTTCGGCTGACTATCTATACGTGTGTATTATAATTAATAACCTTTATCTACGACAGTGTGTAATATTGCCTTTTAGTTGGCAGTTTTAAGTTTGTAAAACGACTGTTTAATAACATGTCTTCATTAGTTTACGTCGTCAGTAGTAACGTGTTTAAAAGATTTCATTAGGCACGTTGTCAGTAGCAACGTGTTTTTTAAAACACGCAAAATTACGACCGATTGCTGGTAATCCTAATTTACATTTAAATTCTTTTTTTATATTTACCGTATTTTCTAGATTATATCGTAGATAAAATATTGTACGATACACATGCGTAAATCATCTTTAGTCAATCACGGGGCTTAAAACGCTCGCTCACTTGCGTTTTAACTCTACCCCACTCGTGACTAAAGAGTAGTTTTACGCACTGGTATCGTAAATTACTATTTAGTATCCGCGTAATTGACTAGCATGCTTCCTCTATTGCTCCTCTTGTCTATTCCGAAATTTCCAACTAAAATTTGTTACCCTCCTTTTTCCCAACGTTTGCATTTAGGTCTCCGATGATGACATAGTGATGTACTATACTATTTTATATGGCATCGCATCCTCGTAAAATGATGCAACCTTTTCATCGCCTCGATCTATGACAGAGGCGTGCACTTGAATAATTTTCAATTGATATTTACTGATCATTTGCATCGTTACATATGCTACCCTAGACGATATGCCGTGTATCTCTGTTATTTTGTTAACGACTTTTATTTATTACAAATCCTACGCCAACTATCTTACTTCCATTTTCAACAATACCCAGGGTTCTGGGTTGTATAAAATATGTGTCCTGAATTTAACTTATAAGAGGTTTTTCTCGCCACGCTGGCCAAACGGGTTGGTGAGATTTTATTTCAGCCTTAACCTGCAAAAATAGACACACTAGCTGTTTGCAGCCGTCCATTCTTCTGGGTACCGACGCTGCTACCTCTTTCTCCGCGGGAGCATATCTAACGAGCTTTCCACTATCCACCACCTGGAGAGGCGCCCTATAGAAGTAACAGATTTACTCGAGGGGCTGGTTGTTTAGTCAAATTGAAATCGATAAACGTTTCACATTACCGGTAATATGGACTGATGATGCTATTTTTAGTAAAAATTAAGTTTTCAATCAACAAAATAGCCAGTTTTACAGTTTAGGAAATCCACATTTACACGAAAACCGCGTCCCCATAGATATAGTAGACGGGCCTTGTAAAACATCGTTTACCAGGTCCAGATGTTTTGCAGTTTCTTCAAAATTGCTTTCAAGAAAGAGTTGACGATGTGTGTGTTATTTCCTATTATATGCCGTTTTGAGCAATATATAGTTACAATTCCATTGTTAAATATAGGTCTCTTCCAGCTTCTTTTACGTGTCACTATCTGCCGCTATTTGGAACCATTTTTGTTCCTGCCGTTTATTTTGATGTCATCAATCCAGCGTCTTTGCGTGAACTGATGAACTTCATGAACTGATTTTTGTATCCCAACGGTTTAGATCTTGGCGATCTACATGCCCAACACATTGCTATTTTATCTTTAATATTCTTTCAAATATATCTGTAACTTGTATTTTACACTTTTTGTGTCTTAATTTGTCCCGAAGTATCACACCTTTTATAGCTCTCTGGAAAGTTCTAAATATAATCATGCTCTTCCTGGTGAGTGTCACCGTCTCTACATCATATGTCGAAACAGGAGATACAGAATAAGTAAATATTACCATTCTTCAGATAGTCCAGGAGTGCATATGTGGAACACAAAATTAAACTCGGAAAGGAAAATCAAACCGCCAAGGTTTCACGCCGGATAAACTTGAATTGGCAGTATTTGACAAACTCCACCACATAATGAGAGATCCTTCTATGCCTTCTAAACAAAGGGTTAAGACTCAGAACGCGATCATTGTAGGAACGTTCCCGATCATTCTCCGATCACAGCTAATCCTTGTCCGAAGGTTTCCGATCATTTTCAGATTTTCGTAATGATAATGATCTGAAAATATGATGCAAAATATGAATGAGACACAATACTAACAAAATCCTGGCGAAATATATAATGCCTAAGTACTATTACTGACAACTAAAATACAAGAAAACGTTATTCTATATACCTACGGAAGTGCATACGAAAATGTATCTTGATAAGTCTCAAAAATTGCTTGGCGAAATCTTTGTTGCGGGAGAGCCCGTGCACGGTCAGATTGACTGCGCCTTTAAACAAAACTACTGACTCCCTGTAGATGTCTATTAAAACTACATGAAAATTGCTTCTACATCATAAGAACAGTACGCATAATGCATTTTCTAGACGGAAAACGTCGTCTGAGCAGGATCAGCGGCGTAACACGAGAAATTTGATGGGTTAATTGCTCCTCTTGCTCATGGTTATACAGCGACCTCTATAAATGTAGATACGTGTCCCTGCATCTCCTCAAACTAAAAACAGGAGATACAGAATAAGTAAATATTACCATTCTTCAGATAGTCCAGGAGTGCATATGTGGAACACAAAATTAAACTCGGAAAGGAAAATCAAACCGCCAAGGTTTCACGCCGGATAAACTTGAATTGGCAGTATTTGACAAACTCCACCACATAATGAGAGATCCTTCTATGCCTTCTAAACAAAGGGTTAAGACTCAGAAAACAGAACCCTCTAAATTTCTTATCTGGGAGACATACAAAATAGTCTGTATACAGAATTCTAAATGGAGACGAAGCTGGGTTCAAGAGTCACATTCAAGCTGCTGCTCCAACTGTTGTTATTAACAATTTCCCGCCCACATTTTTAAAATAGCCCAAACGTGTTTGGATGTCCAATAACATAGTTATACAGTAATAAAGTAGTTAGGGTTTTCATAGCGGAATTAAAATAAACTGTTAATTATGCTGCAATGTCGCCAGATGAGTCTTTAGAAAATATTAATACTTCCAAAACTAACTTTTAAAAAGTGGTACTTAAGAGTAACTAACCGTCGAGCTTATCCGCATTTTTTTGACACTCTGCATTGTCAACATTCAAAGAACCTATATAATATCAATAGAACTACGTTATTCGCCTAATTTGCCTAATACCATGTTGGTCGCATATAACAGTATAGCCTTAACTTGTGAGGAAGTTAATAGTAGGATCTGCGAAACGTCAAGTAAATTTTATTCTCAATCAACACGACATGATCCGTAGACCATAGTTCTGCTAAACGACAGCCTTGAAAGGTTTTGTTCCATAACGTACTATCAGGATTTCAGTTTTGTCGGAATGATTTAGCGACAATTTTCTCTGCCGTTTCGGCTGCCAATTTCTTGATATTTCATGTTAGATTAGAAGAATAAAAGTATCTTATCATTTGACGTAGCATGGTCCTTGTTTTTGGTTACTGAATATTAAACAATCGATAAAAAATACACAGTTTCTAGTTTTAAATAACCACAGAGAATTTCATATTTTAGTGAACAATTGCGGTCAGAAATAAATATATTGTAGTGACTGCTATACTATTTTTCTAAATTGAATTATTTGTTCGAATTTCAATATAATTTACTTATTAAAATCGATAGCGCCTTGAGACTCTTTTCAGGGTTGGTTCGATTATCTAGTTGCTTATTAATTGAAATTTTATTCTAATAATGGCTTTATATTTTCTAATGACGCGAACTGTCACCTTGTACGTCAAACAGTGCTCTACTAATATTTTCAATCAAATATGACTAATATAACTTCTATTCATCTCTATTGACTCAATATGTAAGTACTTGATTATAATTACTTGCACTTTTTAACTTGTCTTTATTTTCTATACTCAATAGGACAAACTAAAAACCCACCTTGAACTGATCTTACTCTCCCTGCTTCAATGTCACCTCCAAGACAGTACTCCTCCTGATATCCACAGCCCGGATCCCCAGTTAGTCCTGCTGTGATGCACTGCTTACTGACAAACAGCTGTCAACTTGTCAAACTTTTTGCTGCTAGCAAGAATGACCCCGTTCTACTTCACCAACGCTACTGTCACCTGCCAGACTTTCCCTCGTTTTGACGGCTTCACTGCAACTTTGCTACTATCACAGCTGATCCCCAATTAATATTCTTCTTCCTTAGCTCCTACTTTAGCAATCTCTGTCGTCAGTAACCAACAGAATCCCCTGAGTCTAGTCGTTCCACTGCTATCCTCCGTTGATAGATCCACACGTCCTCAGCACTTCCCCAATATATCCAGCAATGAACAACTTTTTAACCAATGTAACTTCTTGTCAATTGTATTAATTAAAATAAACCAATTCCATCCAAATCTTATTTTCTTCTTTCTTCTTCTGTTTGCTTGTATCTAGTTATAGAACCTTCCAAATTCTCTTCAGTAACTGTTATAATAATCTTAATATTTCATTTCATTTTCACTTCGTAAATTTGTTAAAACCCTTTCTAAAATGTATTTCACCAACTCACATAGGCTATTAAGAATTAGGGTAAAATTTCTAAGTTTTTATTAACACCAAAAAATCATCATGCCATCTACAAATTAAACTTATTTGAGTTCTACCTACGTCATCATATTATTTTAATAGAAATTATATTTGTCATCTGTAATATGAGCATGTATTTACCTTATCACTTTCAAAACCACTATAGAATACTCAAGTGCTATACCTTTCATCTTAATTTGCATCAAATTCAAATTATATTAATGACTTTCATTTAAACAGCCATTTTTTTGAAAACTTTTCTAAGTTGATTGTATTGATCTTATGTATCATAACAATATATTGCAAAAAAGAAGTAAAATTAAACTGCTGTGTATATACTAGCTTACACTAAAATACAGCGGAAATTAACATTCACCTTCGACCTTCTTTCGTTGATAAGTACTGAAGTTACCCATGCATGTATTAAATTTCACTTGAAAGGT